>VDFB02358134.1:171626227-171700644 GCA_007258455.2 Sequoia sempervirens | reverse complement strand
CTCTTGTCTCTTTGATGTGGGTCCCAAATTAATAGAATAAATGTTGTATTCTTCAGGAGCAATGTCTCCTTTTGCTTTATCAACAACAGGGGCGGCAATGTACACAACCCTATTATTAGATTATCCCTTACAATTTTTGAATAAACTTTTTTCCTTTTATTTTCCTTGGGATTATTAATCGCAAACAAGAAATCATCAAGGCCATGAGCAACAACCTATATGATTGGCTTTACTTGTAACTGCTCCTTTAACCAAATAGGAGTAGTGGATTGTTCAGTATTTGGATTTTCCTCTTGCCCCTTATTGCCTTGTAAAGCTTGATCTTCTTGTCTTTTTTTTCTTCTCCTTGATCCTACATCTATTATCCAAAAATAATCCAAATTACTTGGAGGGAAAAGTGTGGAAAGAGTGAACAAATTTCCCTTAGAAACTTAAATATGTCTAATTCATTGAAAAAATCTAAGGAAAAAAACCACATTCCTTCACATTCGTTAGAAACCATCATATTTGACGCATATGCACGAAATCCCACCTTTAAAAATATCGAATTTCAACTTTTAAATGCATTTCGGAGATTTTGGACCACCATGGATTTCAAAGATTTGGGATGGTTTTGAAGTTCGAAGTTTTGAAGACCCCATGGATTTTAGTGAAACTTTTGGATTTTACCAAACGTTCTTCCCTTTGAAACTGGTCCTCCCAAGAAATCTCCGAAAGTGGGATGGCTTCTTGCACATACTGCAATGTTTTTGAAGGATCTTCACAGATTCTAGGTGGAATACTTGAGCAGGCTTCAAAATTTTTGGGAGATTGAGAAATCTCTGAAAGGAGGCAACCTCTCGTGGATTTTCAAAGATTAAGAAATCTCTGAAGATGACTTAACTTTGCCTCAAAACAAACTTTCTATTTCATCTGGCCCCCAAACTGTTAGACAATTCGCAGATTTTCGGTGATTTTGGATTTCTTCACGAGGAGCCAATTTTTGTTAAGTAACAAACTTAGCGAGGGCAAATATTCTAGACAACCCTTAATCAAATTTTGAAGACTTTGAAAATCTGGAGGATTTTGGGGGATTGAGAAATCTTTGAAAATCAACTTCTAACTGCTTATCTTCTAAGGCTTTCAGACTCTTGGGTGATTCGTGGAATTTGGGTGGGTTTGAATTATTTCATGAGGGACAAACTTCCACAAGATATCAAATTTCACCAGGACAAGCATTTCATTCATCCCTTAACCAATTTTTGCAAGTTTTGAAAACCTTGGAGATGTATGAGGATCGAGAAATCTCAATGGTTTTCAGACTTTTCTAAGAACTTTAAGATTTCAAAGAACTTTAAAACCTCAATGGTTTTCAGACTTTTCTAAGACTCGGGGATTTTGATGGGTTTCAAAAAAATTCATGAAGGTTAGGGGAGAGGGGCCCATAGTGGAGCGGGCTTCAATAGTGGGGATAGAAGTAGTCCTTAGTGGGCCTCATAGTGGACCATCTTAATATCCAATTGCAAAACACTTTTTATCCATAAAGTACACAAACTGACAAATCATGTGATGCCACATCGACACACCAATAAAACATGACTTAGTGCACCACTATCGGTCTCACTTTTTTTTTTAGACTTTTTTAATACTTTAAGAAAAAGCATGCTGATGTGGCATCATATTTGATTATGTGACCCTAAAATTAAATTTTTTAAGCATGTGAGTTGCCAAATAAAATGTTGTACAAAATTGGGACCGATTGGAAATTCCATGTAGGATTTTCAGAAACACGAAGTTAGGGTGCTCCACTATGGGCCCCTCTCCCCTAGATTTTCCCGAATGATGGTGAATTTCCGAGATTCACACCCTTTATCCGTTCAATGGACCATCTCATAGTTTAAGGTGTTTCACAAATTTTAGAGGGTTCCATATTTTTTCAAGATGATTAAATTTCATTGGAACACCAAATTTTTTAATTTCACCCAAACTTATGATTTTGTGAAATCTAGGGTTTTTTAACCATTTGGATGAGCCACCCTTAGATCTTTTAAGTACCTCACGAATTCTAAGAGGTTTTGGATTATTTCTCAAGGTGTTAGTTTTCATGAATTGTTGGGTACTACAAACTTGTGAGTTTATATAAATGCAAAGTATCTCCTAAAGTGTAGAAAATTAAGGTTCTTAGCCATTTAATTTCGAATTTTGGATTTTCAAAAACCCTCGACAAACTTGCTCATGAATTTGAATGGATCTCTCTTTACATGCCTTGAAAAACCTTATTGACATGAATGTAATTTTACCTAGGAACAATAGCAAATGATTCCTTAACCTTGGCTACGGGAATTTCATGCATTTGAATAAGTGGAATTGCTCTAAAAAGAACCCTCATGTTTTGTGTTGACCCAATTGAAACCTTTAGGCCAAGATCATAGCAACATGCATTGTGCATTAGAAAACTTTAATGAATCATACAATGTCAAATCCTATGTGATTTCAACTTAATCCACACAAGACTAGAAGGAAACTATCAAAACAAAGTGCCAAAGTGGTTTTTACTCACCTTTCAACTGATGTTTGAAGAAAAATGACCTCAAATCACCTTTAAATCACGCTCTAGAACTTTGCAAATTGCTCCCTATTTGGCTGCTTGAATGCCTTAGTCGTTCTCACTTCACAACTCAAATTTGCAAATGGGATTATGTTATGGAATAACATGACAAATCCGCCCTTAAACCCCCATAGTATGCAAGCATTAATGCGTTAACAACATAGTTGTCAATCACATCATCGAGCCTTTTTCAGAGATACAAGGGAATTGAGAACTTTGTAGATCCTGAGCACCCTTGAAGTTCAAGCATTTTGAGCAACTCTAAAATTTCAGGCATTTCCTATGATGGAGAATTCTATGAAAGTTTGAACTTCGTTGATTTCATAGGATGAAGAATTCCCTGAAGTTTGAAAAAATCCAAGACATGCAAGAACTCAATCCTGAAGCTACCTTAAGCACTTAAAATGACCCTGACTTGACCAATTGTTGCAAGATACCTTCAAATCTCCCTATTTTGATAAGGACCTGGTGAGTATCAGGGAGACGATTAAAAATCAAAACTTTAAGGACCCTTTCTCTCGAGGAGAAAAGGCAGGGAACCTAAAAAGCAAAAAGGGAGAAAGGGGATCCCCATCAGGACAGGGTGTGTGTGTGCAAGGCACAATAGAAACAACTCGTGTTTGTAGGGAAGTCATTTGGATTAAGAGATTGTGTTCAGATGTTGGAGTAGAGGTGGGAGTCATTGCAGTTCATTGTGATAGTTTGAGTGCCATATGTTTCGCAAAGAACCCAAACTTTCATGTGAGGATGTAGCATATTGATGTTTAGTACCATTTTGTTCAAGATTTGGTAGAGGATGGGAAGGTGGTGCTAGAGAAAATTGAAATTTTGAAGAATGTTGTAGATGCACTTATAAAGCTAGTGAAAACCAAAAAAAATAGGTGGTGCTACGAGTCTATGAGCCTCTCAACCCCTAGCAATTAGATAATGGTTCTAGTACTACCTTTTCTCTTGCAAGGTGTTTGACAAGTGGGAGAATTTTGAGAAAGGTGTTTCAACCTTGCTCCTAATGATAAGATTATAAAAAGTATGATTTTTGCATATAAAATAAAAAAATCAATTTCTAGGATACAAAGTTGGTTTTTGGCCAAAATAAATATTCTAAGTTACTTGACACCACCTATGTGGGCACCTATTGTGTAGATCTCTTCAAGTAATTCAATTTTTTTAAAAAGGGGTCTAATTGGCCCACTAGATCAAAAGTTACGGCCTCTAGAAGTTTGCATTGGAAATATATAAAAGTTACATTGGATGCATTATATAGCTATAAACGGGAGTTACACTTGTTAACCAACTTGTGATGCATGTTAAGGAACATCACAAGACATCTTTTATTGGGGCATAATTTGGGTGCTACTTTTGGGTAGTTTTAGCTCATGGGTCTTTAATTATCATTTGATGGTTTTAGGTTTTTTTTATCTCCTATATATTAGGTGTTTGAGATGGAGGTTGTGCAGTGTTTTTTAGATATTATTAAGCTATAATTCCTCCAGTGGTTGGTGATACTCTTGTGAAAGCTTTCTATATAAGTGTATTATGATGATGGTTTATTGATTAATATATTGAGCTACTTTGGAGTGTGGGATTTTTCTCCCGAAAGGGTTTCTCACACATACATTTGTGTTATAGTTATATTGTTTATTTTTTATTAAATTTATTTTTTACTTTATGTAATTGTTAAAAGATTAAAATTTGAACAACACTCTCCTCAAAATATTAGTGTTGGAAGTGTTTTTGTATACCCTACTCTTCCTTTCACATAGGGGTGAAAATATCTTGTGAAGGTAGACATAAACAAGTTGTATCATTTAGATAAACATCACTAGTGATAGAATAAGTAAAATCAACATAATGCTCATTGCTAGGATAATCATCATATAGAAATGTAATATCAAGTAAAAAATCATATTACTAGGTATGGGAGAAGTGTATCATCATCATTTGTGAGTGAAGGTGAAATGCGTGTGTGTGGGTGCATGCATCAAATGCATAACACTAGGCTCTTCAAGGAAGGATGAAACAAGAAAGGCACATAGAGGAGAACTATCATGAGATGTATAAAGGATGTATGCTCATCAAAATAAAATGATCAAATGAAAGAACATCCCCATATGTATCATGGGAGGTTAGGGTTAAAGTACCTTCAAAATGAACCAAAGCATGGGAAGGGAGGGTGCACAAAGGTAACACATCATTATGTTGATGTACATCACTAGCACTAGCCATAAGAGATGTAGAAGCAACATGAAGCTTATGGAAAATTGAAGCAAGTGTGTGGAAAAGGAAAGGAAAAGTATTAATCAACTCTATGAATGAGGAAAAACCACATGCTTGATGGAACAAAACCTCCATCAAAAATAAATCTCCATCTATAGGATAAAAAGACATGAAAAAATGAAGGATGGAAGAATTAGATGCTAAAAACTATAGAATCATATTTAAATCTATAATACATGCATGCATAGAGGCTAAGGACAATGAACAATGAGAATCCATGATAAAAAAAATGTATCTATGGTGCACAAATAAGTGTAGTTGGGTAAGGAGTAAAGAGCCTAAAATAAACAAAATAAGCCCAAACCCTAATGCATACCAAGACAAATAAGGATGTTCCAAATCCTAATTAGAACCATAAGAAAGATGTAACAATACTAAATATTAGATTTAAAAACCTAAAGTAGACGGAATAAAACTTAAGGACAAAGCCCTAGGGGGTGTAGGAGTTCACCAAAATGTAATGGGAAAATACACCCACTTACATATATTATCCTAAGATATTAATTAAATTACAATGATAAATAAATTTGACCTAGGGTAATGAATTTGGATTGATAATTGAAATAAATGCTATAGCTAATAAATAATTAAATTGAATTCAAATACAATAAATATTTAGTTGGATTCTAAGGATGGGAAAGTGAAGTTAAAGATGTCAGGAATTGTTTCCACATAGTATTAGATTTTTAGGATAGATGTGAAATGTATCTCAAAATTCTAACTTAAAATCTACTAATTGGCTATATTTTTCTCTACTTCATCTATGCAAGTGTGGACCTACTCTTTGCTAGTGCAAAATTAAACTTGATGTGTGCAATTGAACATACAATACATGCAAAAAATGATATGCTAAATTATTGATTGCTGGAAGTTGTTTGTCTTAGCCTTCTCATATCTAAATCTTTTCTAAGGATTAGATGTGTTTACAAATGCCTTTGGGGAATCTATTGAGCCATGATGATCATGTTCCCATCAATCATACCCCTAATGGGAAAATTCTATGACTTTGAGTGAAAGATCAAAGACAAGAAAGCATGCAATAGAATTGGATAATGTGTGGTGATTCAATGACCCAATAAAATTGATTATGGTGCTCTTATAAATTTTCTATAACAAGTCGTTGCATAAAATCCTAGGTGATCTCTAACATGCTTTCAAATACAACAACATAGAGCTCAAATTAACACAAAACATGTGTAGAATCTAGTTTTAAATTTTAAAAGTTCCACTTTCAAATCCATAAAAAAGTGATTTGGGTCAAGTTCACACTCATGAATGAGATAAAAATGATAAAAAAAAATCTCTAAAAATGAATAAAATAAAATTAGAATATAGTAATATCATAAATTGATAATAAGTAGGAGGTATTTTCCACAATGTGTCAAATCATGATATTTATATTAGGATTCAATTTAGTGGCTCACATGAACCCATCTCTCATGAGAATTAATGGTCCACTTAGCACTCATTGCATTCAAGTGATGCTCATAGGGATAAAGCATCAAGACTTGTTAGGAGGTCACCCATCCCAATACTACTGCAACTCAAACACACTTAACCATGGAGTTTCCCCCAATTTAAGCTCACTTAGCTTGCTACCCCATTTGCAAAACCTTCAACAAGTGTTTTGCTTTATGAACCATTCATTATAGAGCCCCTTTAGCTTATCCGTTGATAGGTAGAAGGTATTATTTGCAGTGTGTCAAATTATGATATTTATATCAGCTACATACTTTTTCTATCAAACTCATTGATCCATATTTTATAAGTAATGGTTCATATGAACCCATCTCTTAGAAGAATGAATGGCGCATTGAGGTAATGCTCCCACAAGGGAAGCATCAAGACTCCTCAGGGGGTCAACCACCTAGTACTACTTAGACTCAAGTGCACTTAACTATGGAATTTCCCCCAAGAAACCCAATTTAGAAAACCTTCAGCAAATGTTGTGCTTTACAAATCATTCATTATAAAACCACTTTAACTCAACCACTGACAAGTATAAGATATTTTTTGCATTGTGACACATTATGATATTTATACTAGAATTCAACCATGTAATTTTTGAATCATCAAAAATAGATTTGTAAAAATCACTACTCAGAAAATATAAATAAGTCAACCAAATTGACTCAAAATCTACACAATTCAATCATGATATAAGATCATAAACCAAATTCACACAAAGATATTTTTTATAAATTAACTGTTATATTTAAAAAATCCTATCCTAAACAAAACCCAAAAACATAAAGGGCATGTATATGGATTTTTTCACCATTACAGTACCGTACCAACATGTAAGGTGCAAAAGATCTGTATTCAAATCCCTATAAAAATCACAGACACTGCAGTGCCATCCTATTCACACTTTATTATCTGTGCATTTGAACAAATCAGGGACATTGTTTATACATAAATTCTTGTTCTTCAATCAGGTATTGCTTATTGGGGAAATAAAACAACCTAGACACGTGAATGCATGAGAGAATCACTGAAAGCCAGGTGGGACACCATATACCGAGTCACCAACTACAACCAACCATGTGACATCTCTGTAACTCATTCAATATTCATTTATATTTTTTATAAACTTCAGAGCCAGGGCAAGCCTTGATAACATCTGTTACACAGTGCCTAGATTTCAACCAAAATAAAATAGTCCCAACACCATATATTTTACATTTATTATCCATTCATACGACCAAGAAACATTAAATACATCAACCCTTTACTTATGAACATTCTTAAAAGACTTTCCATGTTGTCTAGTGTTTCTCTGCAGTATTACAACTAAGTGAACAAGATTCCATAAGGTGGTGGCCCCTACATGGGAATCTCACAAAACTCAATTAACAGATCATCTTGCATTGAAAATTGCAGAATCATTGAAGTTGATAAGAAAGTTATGGAATAATTTGGAATTGACATATTATTTGATTGAAAATAAAGGAAAAACAAGTTACACAACAGTTACTGATAAGCCTTGTCATGGTACTGCCATGATTTATCAGACACAGTTTATTTACTATTGTGATGCTTTTCCAGGCTGCTATTTGCCATGATTTATCATACAGTTTATCTACTATTGACATGCTTTTCCAAGCTGCTATTTCAGTGCAACATTCTCTGGACATGATGGTGTTAAACTACTTTCTAGCAGAGAATTTGCATGAGCAGAAACAATAGATCCTACAATTGAATTGACCCATTACAGCAATTACAGCAAATACCCATTAGTATTTATTATTACCTTGTACTACATTGTATTCCTTCCAGCTCAGTGATGGGAGTTCCTATACCCTCCACTATAATCACAGAGCCCAAATGAACACCTTTCATCACTTGGGCACTGTTTGTCACAGCTTCCACAATGGTTTTTATTATTGTTGAGATCTACACACCTTCCTCCACAGCAGCTGAGACCATATCCACAGGTGTAGCCACAGCTCCCACAGTGACTGTTATCATAAGTGGTGTCCTTGCAAAACTTGTTCCAGCAGCAGGTTGTGCCTCCCTGAGGATTCTTCTCCCTGTCATTACAAATACTGCTGTTGTTTGCACACCAAACATATTGCATCCTGCTAGGCCTGAAATACTGAGATTTCAGGAAGTTGGAATGGGTGGGCAGTACATATCTGTTCGTTCTGGGGCTGTAATGCTCTGCATAGCTGTACCATTGTATTGTGTTGCATATGATTACCACAATGGCCAGACCCCTTATGTTCATCTTCCTTGCATTGATACCTAAACAAGTTACATGGCACCACATCCTCTGACCATCTATCTCATTCAAAGATGCTATAACTGAGAGCCTCTGATTGTCTAATGATCATGAGAAACCCAAAGGCAGAGATCTCTGAACCTAACACAAAGTGAAAAGTAGCTGGGTATTGATAGCAAAGGGTAAACCAAAACCCTTTTTTGTAGATGCCATGATTTTGCAGTTGAAAGGTCAGATTTTCTCTTTCATGGACATTAACTTTCTAATAAAACAGAAGGAAAGATCTTGAACTAAAAACTAACTTACTGCAATGGGGAAGAAATGAACTGTACTCATTAAGTTGCCTCAGAGGAATGCACCATATGGCATGTGATCAACCGACTTTGACATGACAGAAATAAAGTTTGTGACGATGCCACAATTAATATCCATCATATGGGAGGGTGAGAACAAGAAAAAAGGGTAGTAGCTTCTTGGTTGGTAAGTACCATGAGTTGGCTACAGACAAAAGTATAAGGCCGGAGGATTCACAAGAGACCCACAGAACTATTCTGTAACATAAAAAGACAAGACAGCTAGCTCATGAATGAGACCTTGGTCGAGGGTCTTACTTTGGTCTAGCCACCTAATAAGGCTAGGTTGGTGTGTCCTATTAGTATGGATGCTTGATCAATTATGTGTTCTATTCTTTTCCATTCCATTTCATTGTTTTTTGGGGAGGCTCTTTCTTCAAGATATCTATGCACTATTTAAAATCTCAAGTCTTCAACTATGCTTTGAGGGAATAAAACAATTTGGAATCATATGCCAGTCCAACTAGATATGTTAGAAGTCCTTTTGCACGGCATCATTCTACCTGTTCAATCCATCTCAATATGAATTGGTTCATTTAGAGCCTCATATCTCTCTTGTCTTTTTTTTTAGGTTTTATATTATCTACAAATTTAGTTTTGTTAAAGGATGTTCGGGTATGATCTTAGTTTCATCTCTTAAATTATTTATTTGGGGTTTAAATCTTGGTGGATGGCGTAATTTAGGAATATACCATCACCCTTATAAATTGTGCTCAACCAATTGAATTACAATGCATTGGTAAGAGCCTCACATTTTAGAAGATATACTCATAATTGTCATAAATATACAGATTAAGGTTTATTATTTAATGGAAATAAGTGTTTGAATATAATACTTGCATAAATATTTAGGTTAATTAAATAAATACAATTAATTAATATATAATTAACTTAGATAATAGAGTTGAGGGTGATAGAAGAATTCAAATAAATGTGATAATCAAATAGAAGGATGGGTGCATTTAGTTTTAGGATCAATAAGGAATAAATCATGTTGATGTTGTTCAAGAATGATTTGGTGCTATTAGAAAATTAATTGCGTCAAATTTTTAAAAATGTCTCAAAGTCTGAATTGACATGAAAAACTTTCAAGATTGATACTGCATCCTATATGATCAATCTCAACTTACATGATATTGATTTAAGATGTACACAAATCATCTTATAGAAAATGCATCTAAGGATGTTTCCCTTTTAGATGTCTAAATCTATCAAGGTGATGTCTAAAGACACAGATGAGGAGCTTGACAACTTGATAGTTGAATGGGTTCTCCTAGGTCAAACCTCTTTGTGGATTGTTCAATAATGGTAATGAGAAATATCAAAGAAAATATTCATAGACACACAAATGACCTATATATGATGCAAAATATATTTTTTGATTTCCCATTAGAATTGAAGCATGATCTAATTATTCTCTTATTTTCTTATTCTCTTTGCATTCACATTCTAAAATTAAGACCATAATGAATGTATTTAAATACCATGACATAAAAACATGTTGCATGAAATGTGTGATAGATCGACTCATAATGATTAGTAAAAAGAGCAAAAAAGTATAAGTTTGAATTTTGAATATTGGAACTTGGAGGTCATTTATATACTCTTTAGGATTGAACTAGATCAATCCCATGTCCCTCAAAAATGATCTTAAGGGACAAAGTATAGATTTTGAGGTGGGAAATGAACATCTAGGAATTAGTGTGAATGGGGATGAAATATACATGAATAAGTAGGAGGGTATATTTTAAGAAAAGACCTCTTGAAAATTATTTAGAAACCTTAGTGAATCCACTACAAGGAAGCATAACATCTTGGGAAACTTTTTTCATATTGAAGATCAAAATTTAGAGTGAATGTGTAATACCCCAGACTTTCATTGAAGATATTAACAAATAAAAAAAATTGCAATGCAATTGTGACATAGATGTGCCACAATGTACATTTACATATGAAATATGCCATGACACAACACAATGAAACTCACTAAGAATGATGTTAATGCACAAGCATGAATACACAACCAAAAACACTTAAACATTGTAATGTGACAAACTCAACATGATGACTATATGAGAGGATAGAGTTACCCCTAATTATAATGATAAAATATTAGACCATGATATTTATCTCATAGATGAATAAAGCAAGGATGAGAATGAACATTATTTCCTAATATAAGGAAACTTGACCATTGTCCCATCCTAATATATAGACCAAAATACACTCACGACTCCAATAATATGTGGAAACAACATCCAAACTTAAGGTTCACTAACTCATGGGTAGGACAACTAGGAGATTCAAGAACTCACCTAGAAAACTAGCTGACTAGTTGTTCTCACTCAAAAGAACAAACTTAAAAAATAAGCGTGAATAATTAAACAAGGGTGCTAAATAACATCAAACAAATATGAAGCCATTTAAGGTAGACTAAAGGAAATAAAATTCATATATAAAAAAATTCTAAAAAGTTTGGGAGGCGCTCTTTGTCTAAGGATTTCCCCTATAACTAGTGCAAATTGCCCCTTTTGGACCAAATATCCCCTATTACCAATGTAAATCATCCAATCTATCCTAGGATCACCCTTATTGCTAGTACAAATTACCTCTTTCATAAATGAGCAATTCTAGACAATGTATAGGTTTAAAAATATAATTTGTGAGGTTCCTACAGGTTCAAAAATTGATTCCAAAGGTTACTAGAAGGTCCTAAAGGCATCTAAAATGAAAAATGGTATTTGAGAATAAGATCCAACCCTTAAAGGCCAAAAACAAGTCACAATATGTAATACAAGAGAAGGACTGAGACTAAGAAAGTTTTAGCCACCTAACACTAAACCATGCACAATATCCTTAATTTGAGTGTTAGAAAATGGTGTGAACCAAAAATTTCCTAAGTGTTAAGGTTTAATTTCCTATGTTTAAAATCCGCATAATCATAATTCATTCTAACCAAAAACCACTAAGTATTCGTCACATAGAAAACACATTTTTTCCCTTCCTATATGACATGATCATACATGGATTATATTAACTCCTACCGATAGAGTCAAATGTGCAACATCTACTAATGATTCTAATCTCAATCATAACACCATCAATAGTGTGTGTGTGTGTATCACAAGTTCATTCCAACTTGAAAATAACTAGATCTTGCCATTTAAGAATCAAGACTTAGCACAACATACAATTCCACTTAAAATCTCAATACCATGTTAATCCAACTTAAAATTAATGAAATAATATAATATGGTATTACCATCCCAAATGTGGTTATTTTACATAAGTTTATAAAGTTAGTTCATGGATTTAATACAACATGAACCATAGAGTTACAAAGGTTCTCAATTATACATTTCTCAACAATCAAAAAATAAAATTTTACATGTCACAATAACTATAATAGCTCCACAAGTTCCCCAAAGTATTTTTTGATTAGTCTAGCTCCAATGGTGATAAACACCACCCAACTATGTGGGACCCTAAGGACCATCCCTTTATATTTGTATTATATATCCAATTATCATGTTTGCATTTTAGGATTTAATGGTGAACTCCTCAACACCCCAAGATCACTCTCAAGACAAAAATAACTTCCACAAGAGAGAAATGACAAAAATATCATGCTATTCAATTATGGATTCAATATTACCAAATTGAATATTACAATGTACATATGATACCTTTCTCATAAAGGCAAGTTGTGGGATAGGACTAGACAAGATCTTGACATGTGTCTTAATCTTATATAATGAGATAACTACCTCAACAAATATTAAATGACTTAGAAAACAAGCATTAAATGCAAAAAGATAAGATAAGATCTAGTGACAACTAACACTTATCTAGAAATATTCCCTCCTAGGACCTAAGTGGACTTAACATGTGAATAGGACCTAGATAGATAAAACACCTATTTACACCAACACCCCTCTTAATTACAACTTAGGGAGTACAATTATGCAAATGACACAAAGATGGGTCTCAACTATAAGGCCATGTTAGGTACCCATGTACATATGTAAATGCAATCTCTTGCAAATGGAGAAAAGGAGAAAACCCGGCGGGACAAAAGTCCTCCCCAAAAGAGAGATGAAATACAAAATTCTCTCAATGATGCATGAGAAGGAAAAAAACCCATACGAGTAAAAATACCCCCCCCACCCCCATAAGAGAGAAAAAGAGAGACCATTCAGTCATGCTTCAATGAGATAACCTATTGCAAATAAACACTAGAAGCACATTGGTGGAGTAACACTAGAACCTTAATCAAGGAAAGCAAAGGAAAGATAATTTTGATGCTATAAATACTAGAAGCTCTCGATTATGGAGCAACCCTGGAATCATAGTAAAATACTAGTCCCGATGCCAAGGAACACTAGAAAAATCTCGATATGGAGCAACCCTAGAATTTGAATGAAGCAACAAGAGATAAAACATCACTCTAGAATTGAAATGAAGTGCAAAGATCAAAATTGCACCTTCCCAAGTGGTAGTATGTCTAAGTGATCAACTAGAATGTGAATACACATAAAAATAAATAAAAGATACCTGTTGTTGAACTAGAAAACATTATATGGATGGAATGATAGAGCTCCTCAATACCTTTCCAAAGTCCCAAGAATCCTGAAAATCAGAGATCATGGAAAAAAAGTTATGAGCTCAGAAGCCAAAAATGAAGTTTTGACTTCAAACAATAATAAATACCTCCAAACAATAAAATTTTGGAAAATAACCTACACCACTATAAAATTGATGAAGTCAACTTTCTAGTGATATCTTGTTTTTGAAAAATAGCTTCCTAGATTACAAGTTATGGAATTTTGAAAAAAATCGCTCGATTGGGAATTAGGGAACAAAATTGGGCCCCTGGGCTCTTAGCCCCTAGGCACCCATACAACCATAGCTGCAATTTGTTAAAAAAATATAAGCATTGCCCAACGACGGTGGTGGAGTGATGACTCCTGCACATCGTTAGTGGCAAGGCAACAAGCCGAAGGCCACGTCACCCAGGGCATAAGCCCCCTAAAGTCTATATGACTATGATGCGTGACTAAGCCCTTCGAGATTTAAACAACCCAACAATGATAAATTCAAACGTAGTTTTAATTTTTTTTTGTTAATTAAAAATTGTGACAAAATGTACCATCCACCAATGTACCATACGATAATATGTCAGAGGCACCTTGCAATTTGACAACCAACAAGCCTATGGACCAAACGTGATGGAAAGAATGCCAATTTTTCATCCAATGAGTGTACAATCTACTTGCACAACCTTGTACGACCTGCCATACAATACGACCAAGTACGGATCTATATGGAATTAGTGACAAGATGAAATTTTTGCCTGATACCCTTGGGAGAAAATCTCAAAAAATGACAAATTGGTCCAATCGATCCTTAGGTTCTCAGGCCTTCTAGATGCAATGGTTGGCTCAAATTTGGCCTAAAGTGCCATGAAAATTTAGCTACCTCTCTAGCAACTGAAACCCTTAGCTTGAAACCCTTGTAGATCAATCAAAACATGATGAAAATTGATGAAACGAAAGGTAAATTTGAGTTTCTTTGACACCCTAGATTCAATGGTGAGGTCCTTGAAACCTCTACTTACATCCAACAAAATTTTCATGCCAAGATTGGTCCCTCATATCTGGGAAGAAGTCTACAACACTAAAGCTCTTATACCATGTAGGAGTTAAATGTGAACTCCTCAACACCCCAGGATCAACTACAAGACAACAATAACTTCCAAATGAGATAAATAGAACAAATATGTAATGCCCCGTCTAGTAACCTAAGGAATTCTAAGTTCACTAACCAGGGTAGGCAGAGTGCACAAAAAAAATCAACATATAATACCAGATATACCACAATGGACATCATAACCTGTTCATAAAAACCAGGTGTCTATTAACCATACAAAACCAAGTGCACTACCCTAGTTTGTTCAAATATATGAAACCATTGTAAAATTTAACTCCCTTGAAGAGACTACAACTGGAAGACTTGAAATCACATAAAAATCCCCATTTACCCAATAAGAATTTAAAGCAAATTAAAACAAATACACATCTATCATTAGGATTTACTAAATCTAGTCATTCAAGAACTTGAAGTATGTTATTAATCTACTGAAACTTAATTCACCTTTTATACAATATGAAAATCAAATATGTAATTTACCCAATTTCATAAACATATATTATAATGAAATTTTTGATTTCTTTCCTTATTATATTTCATTATAAAATGTCCATTTATACTTTTCAACCCTAAATATCATTATATAATTTTTAAATAAATGCACATCATAGCAATATAATTAAATATTTATTTATATTGTTAAACATCCTTAATTATCAAATTTATACTTATAGTTTCTCATATTAACATCACATATTAAAAACTATAATATTATAATATATATATACATAACATATATAATATATATTTTTAAATATATAATATATATGAAATATACATATTATATTATAATTATAAATTAAATATAATACATAACAATTAAAAAAAACTTAACAATAATAAAAGAGGGTAGGCGCGGCTGTCTACACAGCCGAACCCTCCATGGGAGGGCACGGCTGTGCAAGCAGTGTCGGGTGCTGCCCTCACAGCCGGCTCCCTTATGGGGGTCGGCCGTGGGGATAGCCCCCTGCGGCTCCCAAACAAACATTGTTTTCTATTATTTTTAAAAATAAAATAAAATCTCAACAGTATTTGCCGAGCTTCGCCTAAGTGGCGATTTCGTGATTTTAAAACATAAAATTAATAATCATGAGATAATTCGCATGTACGACGATTTCAAATTAATATTCATTAAATAATGAAATTTCATAACCCTACATATAAATATCAAACATGATTTTCATATACATGCAAATTTTCTGATAAGATTTTCTTCAGGAAACATAAAGAACAAATAAATTATGTACAATTTATTTTCAATATAATAGTTTCATTTGTAGGTATTTTTTTTAAACTTCCTAAACCCTCAATCTTCATCAGATCCAACAGATGATTTAACATATAAATCTTTCCAAGATTTGTTAATTCTTTTCCTCTTTAAAATTTTCTATTGTTTTAACAAATCTTTGTGTTACTCATAGATTCCTCTATGATACTATGCTTTCACAATTTTCACAGAAAGAAAATTAAATTTCTACAAAACTATTTTACAAAAAAAAAGTCTCTGAAAAGAAATACATAATTCACAATACAAATATTTCTTCAGACAATTTTTTTTTAAGAAAACAAATCAAATACTAAGAAAAATACCTGTTTTCCTGTGGTTTGAAGAACTTAGTTGTTGAAGAGAAACTTTTGCCTGTAGAGTGCAATCCTCCAAAGCTTCTCCAGAAAACCCAAATTCAAAAAGGAAGCTAATACCAAACCAAAGAGATCTTCTAGAAATATACAACAATTCACAAGGGAAATCACAATTTTTTCTCAAAAGCAATTTTTAACAGAGCACTGTTCTTACATTTCCCGTGAAGAAAAAGGTAATCTTCTATTTCTCCCCAAATCCCAGATAACATCCGAGAAAATCCTCAACCAAAAAGCAATTAATTCCACTGGCACACATGTCGAGAAGAAAATATCTTCCAACAACTTACCGGTAATTCTTTCTTTCCTTTTTTTTAAGATTTGCATGCTTTTTAAATAATTTAAAATTTTCAAATTTCAAAATACAAATTTCCCACATAACAATTAATTTAAAATTAAATCTATTTACACAATTAAAGCAATTTTAATTTAATTAATTAATTAATTTAATTAAATGAATTTAATCTCAATGATTAAATTACTTAACCAAACAAACTAATTAATTAATTAAATAAAATATAAAACTTTATTTCCAACATTTAAAATTAATTTAAATCAACAGTAAATTAAAGAATAATAAACTATCATTAAATTGACAAAATTTTCCTTTCAAAACAATAAATCCAATCAGGGACAAACAAGACAACCAAAGACTCCAAACTAAAACTGACGATATACTATGACTGGGTTTAAGACTAGACTAGGATAAACCATGTTACTACCTCCCAATCAACATTTTCGTTGAGTCTTGACACGCTCAGACCTGAGTAACCAGATGGAGTCGGTGTCATGTACCTACAATCCTGCAACCAACCAAATAACATGCATATATATATAATCCATTATACAAGCACACCGTGTGGAGAAAATCACAGAAATCATAGGGCACTCGCAAGCGAGTGATGCAACTCCATTCTCCACACCAATACACGTCACATCAAACTGACAAATTAAGTAATAGTTAGTCTACCACAAACATAAATATAGCAATAACATCTGAAGGAAATATCTACGCTATTACAAAGCATGTCATAAATTAATTATCACCATACAATGTTTATCATATCATAAAACGAATCCACTGTCGCTCAAAAGTTAGCGATCAAAATATCCAAACCAAAGTACCAAAGTCTAACAGTGTGAAAACATGCAAACATAAAACATAAGCATAAATGGAGGGGTACTACAAATATCATAATATTATTATAGATGCAAGATTACCAAATTAAATATTACAATGTAAATATGATGCCTTACTTATAAACACAAGTTGTGAGATAGGATTAGACAAGATCTTGACATGTGCCTTAATCTTGTATAATGAGACAACTACCTAAACAAATATTAAATGACTTAGGACACAATCATTATTTGTGGGTAATTTTAGTTGCACATTCAATTGTTCTTGATTCTCCTTCATACACTTATTTTTGGCATTCAGTTTTAGGGTATTTGTCTTGGATCTCTCTTGTCAACATTATGGGGGGTTTCTACTATTGTTGTTAATGCTTCCTTGGCTTTTCCACTTAGAGTGAGCTATGTATCTAGTATTTGTTCCTATGTACTAGGCAGATGTAGTGACTGGTCACCCGTGCATTTCAGTGAGATGGAGCATTTACCATATGGACACTCTTGCATTTTTGTTTGTGGAGGCTACCTTCCATCTTCGGTTGATTAGTTTCTTTAGAGTATTGGTACCTATATTTTTGACTTGCATCTTGCATGTTGAGAAGTGTCATTGGGGTCACTCGTTTAGATTCATGTACTATCTATATCTTCAATTTCTAGGTGCTTTGTCTTTGTTTTCCATTTGATTGAAGTAGTGTCATTGGGGGAACTCATGTAGATTTTTGTCTTCTTGATCTTGATCTTGATCTTGTTTCAGAGGAGGTTCTTTCAACATTATAGCAATCATTCTTTGACAGTTTTTATAGCTTCCTCATGATTTAATAGTGTTCATCATGTTCATCCTTTGTTCCCATTCTTTTTGGAACATTATTTTGGAGGCTTCTTAGTCCTTCACTTGTATTTCTCTCTTTTGGGGAGGAGTTTTCTCCCACTGGGTTTTTCTCCTTTTCTACGGTTGTGAGAGATGAGATTGTTTGTACATGGCTATCTCATTAGGCCTTGTTTGTCGAGACCCATCATGCATTCATCTTGAGAGTTTTGATCTTCTCCCTAAGTTTCACTTAAGGGGGGTGTTAGAGTAAAAGGTATTTCTTAATTGATTATTTATTTAATTATTAGGTTCCTTTTCCTCTAATTACTTAAGCTTACTTAAGTCATTTTCTTTTTATGTCTCATGTCATAGGATGAGGACACATGTCATGATCTTGATTTATCCTCACATAGGGTTTCTAGGTTTATTATCCTTTCAAAATGATTTTTATTATACATTAATTAAGATGCACATTCATATGATTCATGTATTTTTGGATCAATAGCTCTTGGCCTCCATAGCTTTTGTTGTTCTCTCTTTCTATGATAGGTGTTTGATTGTAAGTGATCCTTGGGAGTTGCAATTTTAAAGCATTTTGAGTCAAAACAGACATTGTCATTGCACTCAAAAGGCCTAAAAACCTTAAGATCGCTTGTCAAATCATCAAAATCCATGCCAGGAACATTTGAGGAAAAAACATTTTCTAGAGAGATTGTATAACCTCCTTGCACACAAATTGAGGCATTTTAATTAAAAAAATATTGCTAAAATTATAACAGAAATAAATTAAAAAATTTAAAACCCTTTAAAAGGGTACGTAGGCAAGTTTTTTTATTTCAAAAAATATTATATTAAAAAAATTATTTGTTTTAGGGGGGTACTGAGGCATCACCCCCTGCCACCATGTGGCAAGGCAATGGCCCCTCAAGCCTTGGTTGTGGGGGGGTACCGCAAGGTACCTTTGGCGACAACCCCTTTGGACCCACCCAGGGCTAACCTCGCCGCCCTATTTAATTTTTAAATGTAATAGTTTTTTTTGCAATTTTTTAACTTTAAAATAAAACTTGCAAAAAATAATTTGCAATAAATGTATTTGTACCTGTTTGGATATATATATTTTTAGAAGAGGTCCTACAATTGGTAGATATCCAAATCTGGAGGTTTTTTTCCAAATTTGGCAAAGGTGACTTTTTTCCCAGCCCAACCCCTCTTCGTTGGGTTTTTCAATTTTGCACTCCATCTTCCAAAGGCAATATTTTGGCCACACGGTGGTCTTTTTCAATGCATTTTTTTAAAAAATGGGGTGGAATTTCATGCTCTTCATAGTGGTGTAGGTGATTTTCTATTTTGGATTCTTTTTTATAGAAATCAAAATTTTCACATCTATTGCTATGCAGTTCTTTTTTGGAGACTTTGACAGGCCATATCTTCTACATCCAGACTCTTTTTTGGGTGCCATTTTTTTGAAAATGCATTTTTTGCGTACTTCATCACAGTTCTATCAGTTTCCTCATTTTATATCAAAAAATTGTATTTTCATAATATGGCCTTTTTGGACATTGTGAGCTTCCATTGTAAGCACTTCTCATATGTAAACACATTGAAATAAAGTGCTTCAACATTGTACATGTATTATCGGGATCTTGCACATCATTTTGAACCTTTTTATACTCGAACTATGATATAAAGTGTTGTGGGGGGTTGTGTAGGCCTTTTTTTTTGTCATCACACCTTTGTCAAGTGAGTGTCCCTTCCACAAAAGTAGTGAATCACAATGATTCTTGATTCATGTGTGTGTGCCTGTTATTTGCACACCATTTTTTTAGTTGTTGGTACTTCTTGTGCACATTCATATGTTCTTATTTCTCCTTCATGTGCTACATTTTGGTATTTAGTTTCAATGGATTTGTCTTGGCTCTCCCTTGTCAGCATTAGAGGGGGGTTCTACTGTTGGTGTTAATTCTTCCTTGGTTTCACATTGGATTGAGCGATTTATATAGTATTTATTCCTATGTACAAGGTGGATGCAACAACTAGTTACCCATGCATTTCAGTGAGATGGAGCATTTACCATATGGCCACTCTTGCATTCCTATTTTGTGGAAGTGACCTTCCATCTTCAGTTGATCAATTTCTTCAAACTATTGGTACCTATATTTTCAACTTGCACATTGCATGTTGAGTAGTGTCATTGGGGTCACTTGTGTAAATTTATGTATCATTTGTATCTTTGACTTTCACATTGTTGCTTTGGTTTTCCATTTTGGTCATTGGTTGAGTAGTGTCATTGGGGGAACTCATGTAGATTCTTGTCTTCTTGATCCCGATCTTCATATTGATTTTAGAGGAGGTTCTTCTTTCAACATTATAGTAGTCATTCTTTGACAATGGTTCAAATTCTTCATGCTTTAGTGGTGTTCTTCATGTTCATCCTTTGTTCCCATTGTTTGTGGTACATTACTTGGAGGTTTTTCAATCTTTCACATTATTTTGGAGGCTTTTCATTCCTTCAAATTATTTTGGAGACTTCTTATTCCTTCACACTATTTGGAGGCTTCTTAGACCTTTACTTGTATTTCCCTCTTTTGGAGAGGAGTTTTCTCCCACAAGGTTTTGTAGATACCCTAAATTGTCCTGATTGGTGAACAACACTATTTAACTTTCATCCTTCTTCCCTAAATGATTGAATAATACATTATTATTTAATTATTATCAGATTTTATATTCATTTATTAATTAAGTGGTTTAACATTATTTAATTAATTCATCCTCAACCATCATTTTTGACTAATTAAATAAATCTCATTTATTTAATTAATGTCCTAATCTAACTTTATTCCTCCCGATTAATTAAATAAACACAAGTTATTTAATTATGTCACTAACATACCTTATTCATCTAAATTAATTAAATAGTTATCTTTAATTATTTAATTAAGCTACTTTCACTTCTCCTAATTTGAATAATTAAATCAATTATTCAATTCCTTAAAATTTATTCAACATGGTCAAATAAATAAATATACTTTTATTTATAAAAGTCAAATGCAACTTGCACGTTCCTCTCCAACTTTAATTAATTATTAAATTAATTAATACATCCTCACATATCTTGATTGAATAAATCATGACCACTGATTTCTTAATCAAATTCCTAACTCAACCTGACTTTCTTCAATCCCACTAAACAGCCAACCTGATTTTATCAATCCCACCAATCATTCCAATCTAATCCCACTTATTATCCAATTAGCATCCATAATTGGATCAATTAGAGGATTTAACTGACCAATCTATTTCCTCTCAACAGTTCTCAACCATTGATCATGATCTTTCACTATTGCATCTCGATTGTTCATCTAAAATTTGAAAATCTATTAAATAACATTCTTCCTTCTCAAAAAAGATCAGAGAATCTAGAGAATTTGTGTAAAGAGGTCATGTTGAATTGACTATAAAATTCTTAAGAGAAAATACATACATCTTTGATCACCATTAACATACCTTTTGAATATTTTACACAACAATGAGGCTTTGTATTGATCCAGGCAATCCAACATCAATATGAATTACACTTCAACATAAGATGGTAATATTGTAATTTGTGAATTTAGTTTATATTCTCTTTTATGATTGCATTGCTTGATTCACTTCTTTATAGTTTCATTTCATGAGTAGGTTGGGATTTGTCTTTTCTTTGATCTCTTTCATTTGATTTCATTGTTGTTTCCTTATGCTTACTTTCCCCCTTACATCAATTGGCACACTTGGTGAGAACTCCTTGTTTGTAGAGTCAAAGTCCATGCAATAGATACAAAGCCGCCTTGGTCATTAATATCCTAGTGTATTGTGTCTATTTGCTACATTAATAAGGATTGCTAAACATTACTTAGTTTCCATGAAGCAAAAGAAAACTCATCATGTTTTAAATATCATCAATCATCCAATTTCTTCTATCTTCTAAATCTTACTAACATTTTCTTGTAGTCAACATTTCTTTTGTCGGTCCTTGCACTTAAACGCATCACATCAGCTTGTTGAAAAATTGGCTCGTTATCTGGAATTTTCACCAAATTTATCGAGGGGCACCATGCTATCCCGTCATCACCGGGGCATATTGGAGCAACTCTTGAGCAAGAATTTTTGAATTTTCTTTGACACAACATTCAAAATCTCATTATCAAAGAGGGGAAAAATATAGATACCCTAAATTGTCCTAATTGGCAAACAACACTATTTAACTTTCACCCTTCTTCCCTAAATGATTAAATGATACACTATTATTTAATTATTATCAAATTTTATATTCGTCTATTAATTAAGTGATTTGACATTATTTAATTAATTCAGCCTCAATCATCATTTCTAAATAATTAAATAAATCTCATTTATTTAATAAATGTCCTAATCTAACTTTATTCCTCCTAATTAATTAAATAAACACAAGGTATTTAATTATGTCACTAACATACCTTATTCATCTAAATTAATTAAATATTTATCTTTAATTATTTAATTAAGCTACTCTCCCTTCCCCTAGTTTGAATAATTAAATCAATTATTCAATTCCCTCAAATTCATTCAACATGGTCAAATAAATAAATATACTTTCATTTATTAAAGTCAAATGCAACTTGCACGTTCCTCTCCAACATTAATTAATTATTAAATTAATTAATACATCCTCACATATCTTGATTGAATAAATCACGACCACTCATTTCTCAATCTATTTCCCAATTCCACTGATTTCTCAATCAAATTCCTAATTCAACCTGTCTTTCTTCAATCCCACTAAACACTCAACCTGATTTTCTCAATCCCACCAATCATTCCAATATAATCCCACTGATTATCCAGTTAACATCCTTAATTGGATCAATCAGAGGAGTTAATTGGCCAATATATTTCCTCTCAATGGTTCTCAACCATTTATCATGATCTTTCACTATTGCATCTCAATTGTTCATCTAAAATCTGAAAATCTATAAAACAACCTTCTACCTTCTCAAAAAATATTAGAGAATCTAGAGAATTTGTGTAAAGAGGTCATGTTGAATTGACTATCGAATTTTTAAGAGAAAATACATAGATCTTTGATCATCGTTAACATACCTTTTGAAGCTTTTGCACAACAATGGAGGCTTTGTATTGATCTAAGCAATTTGACATCAATACAAATTACACTTCGATATGGATGGCAATATTGTAATTTGTGAATTTAGTTTATGTTCTCTTTTATGATTGCATTGCTTGATTCATTTCTTTATAGTTTCATTTCATGAGTAGGTTAGGATTTTTCTTTTCTTTGATCTCTTTCATTTGATTTCATTGTTGTTTCCTTATGCTTATTTTCCCCCTTACAGGTTTTTCTCTTTTTCTCTGATTTTGAGAGATCTTTTATTTGTACATGGGTACCTCACTAGGCCTTGTTTATCGTGACCCATCATACATTCATCTTTTGAGTTTTGAGCTTCTCCCTAAGTTTCACTTAAGGGGGGGGTGTTAGAGTAAAAGGTATTTCCTAATTAATTATTTATTTAGTTATTAGGTCCATTTTCCTCTAATTACTTAATCTTACTTAGGTCATGTTATTTTTATGTCTCATATCATAGGATGAGGACATATGTCATGATCTTGTTTTATCTTCACCTAGGGTTTCTAGTTTTATTACTTTTATAAGGATTCTTTATTGTATAATCATTAAGGTGCACGTTCATAATGATTCATGCTTTTTTGGATCAATAGTGCTTGGCCTCCATAGCTTTACTATTCTCTCTTTTTATGATAGGTGTTTGATTGTAGGTGATCCTTGGGAGTTGTAGAGTTGATTTTTCTCAACTTCAACCAAATGCATATTAATATTAGGTTTGCAATAACACAAAGGATAGAAGAACTATGGTTTACACTTGGGTAATAGGTGAGGGATATCTATCTCAATAGTGGTGGGGTAGAGCATTTAAAGAAAGAATTGATGATAGGTGTGTTGGAAAGATACTAAGGAATCAAGAATGGCGTTGGAGATAACACTAATACTAGGCATGGATAATAAAGGAAGGCACAATGGGGGTGGTAAAAAAAAGTGGAGGTTCTATCAATAGGGCCAAGAATGCATCAACCCTCTTGAGGTTCCTTTTGGATATATCATAAGGAGGGATAAAAGTGGTCACAACAAGGGAACTCACAAGGTGGTAAGGGGGAGCAAGAGGAAGAAAAAATTAGGAGTTATTCACATAGGATGGGGACACATAGGATCAAGCTCCAAGAAATAAACACACTCTTTACCTATGAAATAATAGCGACACTTTTAATTTATCACAAGCTATATTTTCCTAGTGTGGGTCTAAGACATAACTAGGGGACAGGGAGGTTCTACCAACATTGTTTTCTTTCCCTTATCATATCAATGATAGGAGGATTGATAGAAGAAATTATCACAAGTTGAGATACCCTAGGAACAAAAGTTGGATGACTCATGTTGGGTTTCTTTTCTCATATTGTTGAAGGGGTAGGTGGGGGAACTAGAGAAACCACTAGAAGACGAGGAGACACAAGAACATAAGGGGGTTCTAGCACCATGGATTAGTTTCCCTTTAATACTAAAGAGGTGGGTGGGGAAACCATAGAAGGGTGAGAAAATAGAGGGAGAAGTCTACACATCATGGATGGATTTCCTCTTATAGCCATAGGGGACCTTAAGAGAGAAACATGAGCACATCCAAATAGAGATGGATTTCCCTTTTCCACAAAAAAGGTGGGTAATGGATAGAAGTAATCTATAAGGGATGAGAAGATAAAGAGTATATAGTTGGGGAAGACAAGGAGGAAGGACTATTAGACAATGATGCTAAATGAACCACTCTAAAATTTTAATATGATTTGAACAAGAAATTAATGCAGGGACATAAAGGTCCTATCAAGGTCAACTAAAAATAATCTAAAGATAAGTTCCCACATAATGAAAGTGGTTTGAATTCACTATAGTTGATTTTGTGCATGAATCCATCATAAGGGAACTTCAAACACATACACAATTGAGGCGATTGTCTTCATGGAAGCTTGCCATAGGTGGCCTAGCTTCACATAGAATTAGTTAGAGTTTAGAATGACATAAAAAGGAACATTCGAGAACTTAGGTCGTACCTAAACTTAGAGGGTAATTGAAACCATAATGGGAAGAGCTAATCCATCATGGGGTCACATAAAGACTTCTAATTTATCATACTCATCTCTATACAATCGATGCACCTTTGAGATCTCTTATATTGTAAACCACACT
This sequence comes from Sequoia sempervirens, assembly GCA_007258455.2. NCBI lineage: Eukaryota > Viridiplantae > Streptophyta > Pinopsida > Cupressales > Cupressaceae > Sequoia > Sequoia sempervirens. The sequence goes on along the minus strand of VDFB02358134.1, from coordinate 171,675,138 downwards.
AGCAAGATCAAATAGTACTCCCCTAATGGATTTATTATTTAAATTCATAGGAATGTACATAAAGGACCATCAGATATGCCATTGGGAATGTTAGTAGAAGAGAAATATATGGTAGGTTTTGAAATGACTCACTCTTAAGATGATCGTGGGTGAGCATCCACCATCCCTACCATATTGAAGAAAGAGAATCAAGATCCATCTGTGTTAGACTCCAACATAGGAGAAGTTGCAAAGCTAATTATAGAACCTAAAATTGTTTGAACGCATCACACATTCATAATTCACTAATTTCCATCATTTTCTCATTATCTCATGATTCCTCAATTTAATTAAATGATTTCCAATTATTTGATTAAATTCATTATTTTATTCTATTAATTGAATAATTTATATTACGTTATTAATTCATCAATTTCCCTATTTTCACATTAATTAAATACTTTTAAATTATTTAATTAAATTCAAATTTTATCTCTCCACTTTGATTAAATAATTTGAATTATTTAATTAAATATTAATTTTCCCTCTCACACATGATTAAATAATTTTTGAATTATTTAATTAAATCATAATTTCTGCTCACCTCACAATTAAATAATTTCTTAATTATTTAATTACTAATTTCCCTCCAACTTGCACATGACATTCCTGTTTCAAAATATCTTCCCTCCAAAATATCTTAAGCTGATTTCCTTGAAATAAGGAGATACTTTTAGTTAATTAAAGCTCTCACTTGATTTCATCCATTGATCTCTTGATCTAATCTTAACCGTTGATCTTCATCTTCAATCTTTATTGTTGATCAAATATCCTAGAATTCTATAAAACAAGCCATCCTCTTCATAAAAATAATTCACAATTATCATAAGGAATTCATGACCTTTTTTAGAGTATTCTTGAGCATTTGAGCATCATAATTATGAGTCAAGATCATCAATCAAGCTTTTGCAATATGGGTTAAGCATAATTTGAGAAATCCACATCCTAAATTTGCATAATTCTCCAATAGACTACTAGGTTTCTTTGTTTTCTTTGAGTAAGTGATCTTAATTTGATTTTTAATCTTGATTTGTGTTTATTCATTAATTCAATTGTATTTAACCACATCGAGTATGGGTCTAATTGGTTTTTCCTTTTTGGGTTTTTGATATTTCCTAACCCCATTATTTAATTGCATCTTCTAATCAATACCCACTATTCCCCTATGACACTTTGGCATGCCCGATGGGACCCACATCTTGATCTAACATTTCTTGAAGTTTTTGATGACTTACAGGTTACAGTGATTTTTTTGCAACATATTGGTGCTTCTATTTTCTTTGTAGTGATTCTTTTGTCGCACATTAACACTATTGATCCGTATAGTGGCACTTCAGCTATATATCGATGCTTATATTCTAACGCTTCTATGCTTTTTGTCATTGCAGGTTACAAAAATGCTTCTATGGATTATAATGATGCTTTTGTTGTGACTCAACACTTCATTATGAATTGACTCTTCTGCATATACACAATGATGCTTTTGAGGTACATCGACACCTTTTTTTAGTTATAGTAATGGTTTTGGCTATTACAATAGCATACCTGATTTTGTTTTCTTGATTTTTGCTTCAGACTAACCCCTAAATTTTTGTGAAGTTTTCTTGGAACTACACACTTGTGTAGCTTGTGGAAAATGCTAGGAGAAGACAAAAAAACTACCAATAAGTCTTCTTGCAATATCTTTTTCAAATAAATTACACATTTTGATTTGGGTTTTAAAACTGAATAATACAAACTACACACTTTGATTTGGGCTTTAAAAATGAACAATACAACTTTCACATTTGAATTTGGGTATTAAAAAGAACTTATTTGTTGTGTTCGATAGGCTAGTGGTGTGTATGATCTCTCCTTTTGCTATGTGTAATATTGGAGATCAAACACACCATTAGTTTTCAATATGTTTGTTTACCTAAGGAGTGTTTGTTTGTGTATGTTCTTCCTTCATGACTCTTAAGAATGATCTTGGGAATAAGATTCAACATCATTTCCATTTGATTTAGTAGGATGCCTACTTGGGGATTTCATCACCTCAAGGTTGACCTCAACCATGTTTTCGGGCAGGGCATATAAAGGGGGGAGAATGGAATTTGTACCCCAAGGTATGACCAACATCCTATAAGCCAAGCCTCAAGACCCTCGATCCATTGAGATGTGTATAGGTGAGAAGGAGAGGGGAGACCCTCTCAACTTAGAAATCCTCAGATGGGTTCACTATTCTTTGATACCCCACTACGAACCTTGTTTATTAGTAGAATTTAAGGCCATCAATCATTAGCTTGGGATAATGCAACCTATACTATCATGCATGGAGTAAATTATCATGTATTTCCACTTGTTGAGGTGATCAATATTCCTTGATTAGGACCTTTTCCTTTTGAGGTGAGAGGTGTAGAGGTAATACATGACCTCCATATACTCTAGTCACCCACTCATTATGGAGGTATTTTCTTTGATAGATGGGCTTATCCTAAGTTGACACACCTTTTTGGTACTAGCTAGGTTGTGTATCTTTGGCATGTATTCATTGTTCAATACTGGTGACAACAAATAACATGCTCTTGTTGAAGAAGGATCATGAATTTATCCTAAAAAACCTTGAAGTTAGTCCTATACGCTATTCTCTATTGTATTTTGTCTCTTTCCAAATCAAACAATTCAAAATTAGTCCTCAAAATAGTAAGAAAAGTCCAAAACCCTAAACAAATTTAGGTTGAACTTGTAGATCCTTGCCTTTGTGTCACAATGATGCTTCAAAATTGTTATAGTGATGCTTTTGTAAATATTCTACACTTCTAGTTGTAACTCCACACTTATGATTTAGCAACTTGATGCTTTGATTTAGCAACTCGATGCTTCTAATAAGCTTGATGCTTTTGATCAAAAGACTTGCACTCTCCAAAACCTTAAAACCTAAATAGTGATGATTTTGACTGTCACATAGTAGCACTTTTGAAAATATTTGATGCTTTTGTAAAATCTGTTTTCTTTTGTTAGGGGCACTACCACTCCTTTGCTCAGTCAAAGTGACACTTTTGAAAGTGACATGTTTGACTATCAACTAAAATTTTCCAAATTTCCTAAAATATCAAATTCCAAAATTCAACCGTCAATCATTATAGGATTAGAGACTTGTATTAGACAAACCTGTAGTCATCATCAATTATCCCAAACACCAAACAAAGGTTTTTCATCCTCATCCCACATTATCCTTTCATCTTTGGCTTCTAGAAATGCATCTTTTTCGTTTGGACCAAACATCGACCTTCTCAACAACACCAAAAAAGTCATCCACCAAAAACCTACATTAGTCATAAGTCTTCTTAGATCTCTTATCACATCTTCTAATTTAACCTTTTCTTGGAAAACAGTCATTTCTAAGTGAATTTTTGAATTAGCATCAACCTTTGTGAGAAATCTTGCTTAGTAGTCATTGTCTACTCCTAAGTTTGTAAACTCAATATAATTTTCCTTTTATTGGAATCATTTGTCTAAGACAAGGAAGGGTCATCCTCAAACACCAATCAAAAGGAGATATAGTCAACTTTTCTTTTTTTTAGAGGTTTCCATATCCTTCATCCATCCAATCAAACGTCAAAATTTGGTCCAAAATCTACTTAGCATGTCCTTTTCCAAGTCCATCTTAAAAAGAGCACTTACCCACATGTAAATATCATATTACCAACCTTCAATTATGTTGCATCCTTCCATAATGTTATTACATCCTACCAATTCAAATGCCACAACAACTATGGGTGTCCTTGAATAAGAGTTTGGAATGCTTCATCACTTGTTTGATATTAGTCAATGCCAAACCTGATCAATCAATAAAAAATATGATCAAAATGTGAATATCCCAAGAGGACCACCACAAACCAACAATAACACTACCAAATGAGAGTACACTCCCTTAGGGGAACCAATATAGTAAGTGTTGAAAAAACTAATCCAATCAAATTTTATCAAACTTTCTGAGCTACAAGGATATTATAAACCTCAATTTAAATCTATTTGAATTAATGACAAGGATTATTGTTAATACCATAGAACAAAAGGTCATGAAATGTTAAATTACATAAAACTCAAGAATCTCATACAATAACTTTTTGACAAAGGTGCACTCAATGTTGAGGATTGTCTTCAAAATCTATCCAAAAATAAAATTCGACATATATCAATATGATTTCCACAATCATGATCAAAATTATTCCTCCATGTCTACCAATGACTCATTCCATGACATATCAATGTCATTTGACTTCATGATAACACATATAATGTGGGATGAGGATGAAACACCTTTCAAGCCTCAATCCACACCATCTCCGTCAAATTTTTTATCTAATAATCACACCTTTCCATATTTTCTCCAAGCTATCTAGGATAGATAATCATGAAATTCAAGCTAATCCAAAATTTGATACAAGTCTAATTTGTGAGAAACCAATCCTTGATCAAACACTATCATGTATTCAATCCCCTATCATATCTAATTCAAGCAATACAATACAAAATTTATTACCAACATACCAACATTTTTTAGGATATCCAAAATTCCTTTACAAATAACTCATTCTTCAAACTCGATCTATGTCAAGAACATAATCCAAAGCATAACAAAGAAATATTTGAAATAAGTCAAGATCAAGGTTCCATCTCTTTAACATATTGTAATGATTTAATCATTATTTTCCAATCCATCCATGATTCCACAACAAAAGATGACCATATCCATAGTCTAACAACTTCTACTTCTGCCAATGAGACACTTGCTTTTGTGGAACACATAGATGATCTATCCCCTATTCCTCCAAAACAAGAGTCTCCCACTCTAGAAATATTTGCAAATGATGAAGCTATAGCTGAATTCATAGGGTTTGATGGTGATATTCTAGTAAATTACCATGAAGAAGCCTTTTATATCAACTTTAAAACATCAACATCTTTTGAAGAACTAGAATCCAATGCTCCTCAAACTAGGGCCAAAGATATTGATCGAGAAGCTATCCCGCATATTGATTAAACACCTATAACCTATAAACTTGGACCACTTACCTTTGTCAGAGCAAGTTCTCTTACTAATGAGAAGACTACCACCTTTCAAGGTTCCCAACAGTCCAGAGAAGGATTAGCACCTTGTTTCCAAGATAAATCATATTCCATTTCCAATAAAATTTATCAATGGATGTAGTATCAAGGCAAAGGATTAGTCCTACATGAACATGATATTTTAGAACTAGTATAGTTTATCAATAATCCTAAGCATCAAGGTACTAGTTATTCAACGATTAAGGAACCTAATGATGTTTGTGGTACACCCATGATACTGGGGCAACTTTATATAATACAAACATCAACATGGGAGTCATGAAGAGTCCTTATAATGATTTTTTTTTCCAAAATTCCAACTATCCATATCATAAATTGTTATCCTCGAACATTTCCACCCACTAAATGGGACCAAAAATGGAAAATCCTTACAAAGGAAAAGATCAAGTCATTGAAGCTAAAAAATCAAGAAGTCAAAGTGAACGTGTGAAGTTAAAATAGATCCCAAAGAAAAATAAAGAAAATAATCCATATAAAACTCCATTAGTCAATGAAAAAATGGGGCAACATAAAAAAGGGATTTCCATCCATCAAAGGCATCCACCAATTCAAAAGAAGTCTTCAACATCAAAATATAAAGTGTATGAAAAATTTGGTCCTAAACCCACTCAAAATTCCATATCCACATGCCATCATTCACCATCCCAAGTTTGGAAAATATAAGATCCACAATCCAAACTATTGAATAGTTTATCTCCATCTCATATCCTCAATCAAAATCCACCATCCAACTTAAAAACCAAAATATCCAAATCACACATTAACTGTGTCCTACAAGCAACTCTTTATCATAGGGACTTTAATGGCACTTTATTACAATGTACACATTTGGATGAGGCCAACTTGGTTATTGAAATCACAAGAGCATTTAGGGGTTATATAAAAGTGCATGTATCTTGGAAAAGAAACTCCTCTAAATAGGATATCATTGGTACATCAAGACAGTAGCATCTACATTGGCACCACCAACTAGTGCCACATAGTCAATTATCACACAAAAAAATTTCAAAAAAGTTCAAAAAATAGAAAAAAATCATCCTCTAGTGAAAGCCAGTCTTATGGCGCTTTGGGAAAATACCATGATGAAAGCCTAGAAAACAAGAATCATGCATAAAATTGAGCATCTATGTGCACCATTCCAGTTGGGAGCATCTTATCTTATCCATAATAAATCCAACATTCCATCCATTCCATCCATAATAAATCTACAATCCATTCCATTTTCATCCACCCTTTATAATCCATCTTGATCTTGATAAAGACTAAGAGCATATACTTCAAACTTTCTTTTTCTAAAATCTTTACATGGCCATTTTCGTTGACCACATCTTATTCCATGTGACACTTTCACCTACATCTATCACTATCCAAACAATCATGCTCAATCTTAACATGTTATCCTATCGTCAGATAGTCCTTAGAGGTAAAATCCTTCACTCTTATCTTTTTTCATCCTTCACATATCCATACATAATGCTGATATGTTCATCCATTCATAGCATTCCAAACATTGCTAGACATTGGGGATAGGTACTAACATCCTACTTCGGAATAAAATTTGGTATATGTCTTCTATTTCACATAGAGATCTAGAAATATTCTACAAAATCCAAAAACATTTGAATAACACAAACTCCAACAAAAATTTAAGAAAAAATACAAAAATCATTCAAATAACATAAAATCCAAAAACACTCAAGTAAAAAAAGATCTAAAAGCATCTAGATATTCCAAATAAGTCCAAAAACATGTTAGGAAAATTGTGTCTCAACCTTGCAACTACATAAGGTATTATTGATACATAAGGTACTGTTGATATGTCGGCAATGGGGGGCATGGAGGGGGTTTCCCCCATGAGGGGTTTGGGGGGATCATCCCCTGGCTAGGGGTCTAGGGGAAGCACACCCCGATGGGGGCTCAGGAGCAACGCCCCCGAAAGGAAAATTTTATTTATATTTTATTATTGTAAATTTGGACCATTCATCATTAGGTCTTAGATTTGATGGCTGATATTTTATTAGCTTGAATTTCCCTAGAAGGCAATCCTATTTTGTGAGGGTATTGTATTATGACTATGTATTGTGATGTATTCTGAGAGTCTGATAGCGGTCATGTTGCCTTTGGATGTCTAGTTGGAGATACTCCTACAAGAAGCTTGCTCTGCCAGTATATTGTAATCTTTGTGATTTCTAAATAATATATTGGGCGACTTTTGGAGTGTGGGATTTTTCTCTTGAAAGGGTTTTCCCCACGTAAATCACTATGTTGTGGTATGCATTATAACTATGTTTATTTTTGTTTATTTATTTTTAACTATTAAAGATCTGTAAAGTTTTGTGTTATTCCTCTCTCAAGATTAGTGTAGGAAATTGTTCTGCTACCTTAGCTTCTTTACAAAACAACCTCAAATAATTTCAAAAAATAAAAAACAAATCATCCCAAATCAGCATTTCCACAATAAACTTGTCATCCATAATAAATTTATCATCACTCTCATCTTTGGAAAAATAAACAAAAGTAAATATGGCAACTTTATCAAAACACAAATGTTTAGGAAAAATTGCAAGTCTTGATCATTATCAAAATAACATCAAAACCATTACATCAATTGCCTAAATCATTTTCTAAATCAACATCAACATCCAATGATTGTCTTAACAGATATATCTTTCCTACAATATGCATAATTTCAAATAACAACCAAAACAATCTCTCTGGCAAGAGATATGATAGCTTTGATATATTTTTGTCAACCAATCTTTTCTTTTGAAATATCTTTTTTCTCATTCAATCGCTCACTCGATGCCACCTTGATCTCCAATATCTTGGTATGTATAGAGGGGTAAGTAATGGGGCATAGTCATTTCTTTCATCTATTTTGTTTGTGGGATGTTCTTGTAATACAACCTTGGTGAATACTTGCCTTGTGTATGTAGGGATAGTCTTAAGCAATACAATGACCTTTGCATATCTAGTTTTTATACCTTCTATGCATTGGCCTAACTTGCTTTGAGGCTTCATTCTCTCACATGATCAAACAAGGTTTTTGCATTTCAGGTATGAACAAGGATACTCATATTGTTTTCCAAGTCAAAGTCCATGCAATAGATGTGATGCCACCCTAATTCTTCACACCTTGGTGCATAGTGTCTACTTCTATATCAAAATAAGGATTTTTCTACATTATTTAGCATAACCTAAAGCAAAAGAAAATTAATCTGTCATATCTCATCACATATCCAATCTATCCAATAATCATATACTTTTTTGATATTTGATCAACATTATTAATTCATCATATTCTATTCTATCTATCCATCTAATCACCTAATTTATTCTATCCTACTTGTCATACTAGTATTTATATCTAAGTATCATAGAATAAATAAAAAATCCATCACATCCTACATCCACAAACCATCAGTAGCATCATACATCATTCATTATGCATAGTCATCACATATATCACATAAAAATATAATAAAAAAATAAATCATTATAACATAGCATCCTACATCCTACATACACAAATCATTAGTATCCTCATAATAACATCATATCATATTATCACATCATAGAATCATCAAATACATATATAAAATCATATAGATAAACATTCATCCATAGCATAATACACATCATCATCCATAACACCATAATCATAGTTGCATCAAAAAGATCTACATCTCATATATATCATAAAAAATGTATATCATAACCTAAAGTCTATACATCAAAAATTGTGTACAATAAGGCTACCAAGAGCCATGAATGTATATACAAATCATGAATCTATCTACATCGACTAATTTGTATAAAATATATACATCATCACATAGAGCTCCCCCTCTCCTTTCAACCAGGAGAATGAAGGGAAGGTGGTGCTTGTGGTGCTGGTAGTTATTGTTGTATAGTGCCTTCTCTTGGGATACATGATCCCCTGACCTCTATGGATATTTTGAAGGTTGTTGTAGCTATGATGGCCAATCCACATATCCCCTATCCGACCTACCAGATGGTCTTGTTGCACTCATCAATAAAACCTTGGGTTGTCTCCTACCTACGAGTACTGCTACCTTATAAAGGGTTTGGTAGTATGTGGCCTCCCACTCAAGTATAATCTCCTTGATGCGATTATTCATCGAAATCATAACATCCTATCCAACAACTTCCAACTACTACCTCTTGGCTTGCTCAATATATTTCTTTGATATGACTTGTGTTAATTGAGCCTTTGCATGTTACCTCTGTACAATCTCGACATCCCTCTTTTTCATCCTCTGATCTATCTCATCTATCCTCTTGACCAGTTGTATTGTCAAGAGATTCCTCTCGACTCGGTAGCTATCCCTCTCCTATCTATCTTGGTCTCTCTATTGTAGAGCAAATCAAAGTCTCACATCATCAGGACCTATCCCTTGGGGAATCTCTCCCTCACCTCCTCTCTGATCTCCCTGTCTTGCTAGTACCACTGTTGGTACCATCTCCTCATGCTACCCTTTGTCCCTTGCAATGAGGACCTCCACCTCTACTCTCTATCACTATCGATAGGCTCTCTAGTCTTCACATCCCTCCTCCTCCGGCCTCCTATGTCTCCTCCATCAATATGGGTAAACCTAAGTGGCCTCTGTGGAATCCACCTAGCATCAAAATTTGTTGTAACCCCTAGATCCTCTATACAATATGCCCAGATCCATTACACTGGAGTCAATTATATGAACTTTGTCACTGTTGCCTAGGGTGAAGGCATCAATCCCCAACACGGTATCTCCTTGGTATTACAAGCAAAAATTTCATGGGAATTAGCTACAAGAACATCCTGAGCCTTGTTGAATTGTCTTTGAACTCTGTCTTGAATGAAGTATCATGTTCCTATTTGATCTGCAGTGGCGGTGGTATGACAATGTGAAATAATTTATTGAAAGTGTTTTTAATGTTCGTGGAACATCCCCATGTGATCTACATGTTTCTAATTGGCCACTTTGGTGTTGTATTATGTGTTGAGTTGGTTGTTTGGGTTATTTATGGATATCGAGCTGATAGGGCTTGTTCATTTGCTTGTGTTGTGTGCTTGGGGGTATGAACCAATAATGGAAGATGTATTATGATAGATTTGGGTCTTGACCTATCTTTTTGGGATCACATCAAGTTAATTCAATTGGAAGAATGTTTTTGGGTCGATTGGTTATGTGCTTCACGTTTCATCTGTTACAAAGTGTGCGCCCTTGGTCTTCTTGTGTTGTGCAACATAGTGCTTAGGTTCATGACATGGATTAACCACCTCCATGGATTCATTAACTCTGGTGGTTGTATCATACATTAAAAGGTTGATCTTTTGGTGAAATAACAACCGTCTTTGCAACAATTGGTATCAGATCTTGGGTCACAGGTTTGAACCCCTCACTTGTGTTGGGAGGATTGTTGCAAGGTGTGCGCCCTTGGTCTCCTTGTGTTGCATAGCACAACGTTCATGTTCATGACATCGATTAACCACCTCTCGCGGATTCATTAACTTTGGCAGTTGAATCGCACATTAAATGGTTGATCTTTTGGTGCAATGACAACCATCTTTGTAACATCATCCACATGTTTCCTTGATACCGACTTAGGTTGATGTGTGTCTGCATGTAAATTGTTTTTTATCACAATGGAAGAAGTGCTAAGATTTTTTTTTCCTCTCTATCTTCTGGATAGGACCGCATTATGTCTTTTGTGGTCGACTAGTTGAATTCATAGTTTATCTTTTTCCTAGCTGACCTAATTGAAGTTTGAAGTGTTTTAGTGGATATAAATGCAAGATAATTTTGGATGCAACAAGATAGTGTAGCATACAAGTACAAGTTCAAATAAATGTGTGTGTGAGATATATTGAATATCTAGTAGAGTTAGTGCTACAATGTGAAAGAAAAAATATCAAGTGTGCTATAACGCCTCAGTCAATAAAGTGTTGTGTTCGAAATCATTGTAATTCTCTTTAAATCATTTTGTATCCTACTTTGAGATAGTGAATCTCATTAGGTCCTCTATATCTTGCTCCTGGAGTTGGTTGGCACTTCAGTGTTGCAAGTCCTTTATATCTTACTCTAAGATAGTGAGCCTTCTTGCAAGTCTTTTTGGAAGTGAACCTTTACATTGTGAGTTAATCCTCACCATGGTTTTTCCCTCTTTAGTTTTTCCATGTAAATCTGGTGTCTCCTTATGTATGTGTGTGTTCTTTGTCTCTTTATCACTATTGCTAGTTTGGTTAGAAGTAAAATTGTTACATCTTTCATTGCTTAAGGATTGTTGAAGTTGTTGAGGATTCAAACTGCTATATCCTTCTTTGTTATTGTTATGTTCAAAGGTTTTGATTTGATAAATAAGGTTGTATTGTGTTGAAATAATTAAGTTTTGAAAGGGATTAAGTTTTTGATAAGACTGATTCACCGCCTATTAGTCTTTAGAAGTGTTCAACAAAGTATTTCCTCACATGGTATTCATTACTTCACATTTTCTAGGGGGTCCATAAACCTTATCCCTTTTCTCTCTTATTGGGTGAACATTCATTATAATTTGTGCTAGAAGTATTCCTTGGTGGGTCATGATGAATTCTTAATCTATCACTTATCCTATTCACTTGTACATTTCATTATATTTGTATCATTTCTCTTTTGGGGAGGAATTTTATTTCCTACTGGGTTTTCTCCTTCACTCCACTTTATGATAAATTTGTACATGAGTACCTAATATGGCCTAGTAGTTGGGATTCATCATCATGCATACAGTACTCCCTAAGTTGCACTTAAGCGGTTGTTGGTGTAAATAGTGATTTTATCAAACTAGTTAACTTTTAGCCTACCTAAGAGAGTCTTATTCACATTGCTTAAGTCTCCACTTAGGGAATTTAAGCATTTTTTCTCACTTCATAGAATTTAAACATGTGTCCCCGTCACTTGAGACACCTATTACATACATACTTGTCACTTGATCACACACTTGTCAAGTGAGCTCACAAGTGTTGCACATTTGGAGGGTTAGTCATTTATTCAATCCTACCTTCCTAACTCATCTACCTTGCCTATATATGCAAGGTTTATCATTTTATTATAAACTCTTCATATTATATGGTAGATATCCTATTGTGTTTATATTTCACTTGTGGAAGGTTATCAATTTGTGCTTTCTAATCTTGGCATTCTCCAACAATAGTCACCTAGATTAGGATTTAGAAAAATTACCTAAATCATTGTATAGTGCTTGGAAATATCTTTTCATCAACTATAAATCTAAAAATATGACACCATGGGTGAAAGCTATGGTTTCTATAAAATCCCCTCTAACAAAAAAATACACTTTGTAGCATTGTTGGGGTGGCACAAAGTTGAGACCCCCAATCTAGGAAAAGCAATAGTGGTAGACTAGAAATAATTATGGTGGTTTTAGTTGATAGAGTGACTAATATAAGAAGTTAAACACCCTATGGGGATGGGTGTGACCATGTTTTAGCCCCCAAAAAACCTAGGGTTGGTGTTAGGGTCTATAAATGAACAATGATCGCCCGTGTGAGTAGGGGTTTCTATCCAAGTCATCTGGCTATGCAAAGGTGCTAATGTAAGTGATGGGACCTATGCCTAGTATGGTTTCCACAAAAATAATGAAAAATATAAAGAATTGTATAGTTGATGCACCCTATACCTTGTAGAATCAACCACTCAATACAAACCTTAAATATTGCATAGAATATAATTGTATACTTGGGTGATGTAGGTTGAAAAATAATTTTTTACTATGGTACAATGATTATGTAGGGACTATAAAAAAAAAATGGTTATCCAAACTATACAAAAATATAAAATCTATATGAAAATAAATAAATATGCCTTATAAAAAAAGTTAAATATGTAATTTCTCTAAATCCTATTGAGTTTACTATCAATATATATGTATATGGACCTTTTAAGTTCAATCACGAGGTTAAATCTAGTCTAAGATACACTACTTGAAAAATATTGGTGAAAATATCCCAAAAAAGAAGAAGGGGATTTCAGATCTAGAGCTCTAATACCATGTTAAAGTCACTAAAAATAATCACAAGAGAAAAAATCTTTTTCAACACCAAATAAATCTCAACATAAGAGAAGCAATACTTTTTTTGTATTGCTAATACTAGTAAAATATTATAATGCAATGGAATAATATATATATATATATATATATATATATATATATATATATATATATATATATATATATATATATATATATATATAAGGGACCCTTGTATGTTTAGCCAAGGATGAGACATAAGACAACATGTGATTATGGAAAGTGTCATGATCACATGACTTGAGATACAAAAAGTAAATGCTCTAAGTAAACTTAACTAACTAGTTGTAAAAAGGATCTACAAGGGAAATTGGTTAGGGAATAGATCTATTCACGCGAACATATTCCATAGATGAATTACTTGAACTACATATTGAACCTTTTGTACAATGTCATACATTACATCATACATGCCAAGAAATACATATAGCTTCTCTAGTGAATTATATTTTTTAGTGTAGTTTCCTCAAAGCTCAAAAATTATTCCATTCTTATTAAGAAAATTGGTAAAGCAACATTATCTACGAGGATCAAGCTCATAAAATATTTGATTTCATATCCTCCATTTGAATAAAGCACTTGAGATGAATGACAATAACATGTGGAAATTTTTAAATAGAAAATCACTCACTAGCATAGTAAACACAAAAATTTCAATCTTAAAATTTTACATTCTTGTTATTTCTTGGACTTCCATAAAGTCAAAAAAATTTAGGTGTATGAAGGTTTGACTAGTCTTGTTGTTAGTGAATCCATCTTCTTGTGTTGGTATTTTCTAACCTATAACTCAAAAATAATAATAATATGCATTTAAAAATTATAATGAGGTGACAAGCTCTCCCATATAGAAAATATGGAATTTATCTATTTTGTCTTAGCTCATAAACTAAAATGTGGATAGAAAAAAAACTATTGCCATTTATAAAGTAATCACAAGAGATTTAACAATAATAGGTAATTGAGAATAGAGGACCAAAATAATGGCCTACAACCCACCAATGGGCCCAACACCATATTTTCTATATTTTGATAAATCAAAACCTACATATACATGAAAAAAATTGTACTTATTTTTATAGGCCCACCACCATTTCATAGTAACTATAATAAATTTAACTTATCCTACTAGTTGATTTCTTATGGCTCACAAGGCATTTAATATTTCTTAGAACCAATTTTTATAACAAGGGATTAGTAAAATAAATTTATCCCACATACAAAGATGAAAACATTAGAGATGGCATACATAAATAAAATTAATATTTTAATAACTCATCCATGGGAATTGGAGGAAAGGGTGGACAAATATTAGGTTCATAGGAATAACCAACATATCCAAAACTAAAATTTAAATAAACAAATTTAAAGTGCAAAAATCAAACTATCAATGACTCTTGTTTGAAGACAATTATCTCTTGTGGGGATAGCAAGATATTAGAATTTTGACATGCATACCAATGTAAAATTGCAATGTTGTGCAAAACAAAATAAGCAAGATAAATCCCCTTTCTACAATTTTTTCTTATGGCTCAAAGTCATAAGAAAATAAAAAAAACTAATATTTAGCTCTATTGAAAACTATATTCACAAATCATGTTTTGTAATCTATTTTGGATGTGAAAATATTAATTGCCTAAACAATAATAATTGTGTTTCAAAATATGTATATTAAATCTCTACTATTAAAATACATTCTAATTTCACAACCTTTCTCTTAATAGAAAAATTTATGTGAAAGCATTTAATAACCAAAGATATCAAGTTCATCACTTGCACAACACAAGTTTATACTATATGATTCAAAATCATACAATTTAATAAATTTATCTTGCTAAACTAGAAAATATAAATCTTCATAATCCTTTAAATGAAAATTAAATACTAGTCTGAGGTGAACTAAAATCAAATAAATGAAATTCTTGTACTTAGGAAATTCATGAAAAGATATCTGACTCTTGAATTGATTTAAATTAAGAAATTCATCAAACAAATACTAAAAAAATATATGAAGATTAGGCACATCATCCAAATGGATTGAAAAACCAAATCACACTAATCCTCAAAATGATAAAGCTCATACTTCTTTAAGTTCATAGAAAAGTCCTAAAGAAAAACTTCATTTTCAAATGGATGAATTAAAAAATTAGGTGGACAATATTTTCATCAACATTAACATCCAAATATTCTTTAAAAATAAAGGTCTCACATTCAATAGTATTCAAAATACACTAAAATAATTTCATATTTAAAAAATTCATACTCACATAAGCTTGTGTAATGAAGAAATATGTGTAATGAAGAAATTAATGAATGTCAACATTAGGAAAATTAGAGATGGAATTAGTATACAAAAAAAACTTGACAAATTCATCTGCATATGCACCCTTTGTGGAGATCAAATTTTTATTATGAATACACATTTTGATAGTGAAGTTAGCTAAACCATCCTAATTAAACAATAGGGCTCCTCGTACCACCTCTCCTATGTCATGTTTCAATCAAACTCATTACTAGATTCATGATTAAATGCATGAACAAAAAAAATACCTCAACCTCAACTTTTGGACTCATCGGTTTCTCTTGAAATTGGTTTCTACATATATTTTTCCTAAGGTAATTGATATTATTTATTCCAAATCGATGAATCAACATGCACTTCAATATAATTTTTATCTTGAAATATGATTTCACTTTCTAATAGAATGTATATTCAAAGGAGATTCTTTAGTAACAAAAGTATGCTTGGAGAAAACATCTTTTATCATTGATAACTTGATATTTTTATCAATTTCAATAGCTAATTTGTGTGTCGATTGGAGAATTATAGAACTTGTATCCCTTAAATGAACTTAATTCAAAACAAAAAGTATCATAATATAAGACCAAACCCGTTAATTCATTTGGTCTCAAATACTTTGGAGTAATCCTCAAGTATTTTGTAAACCTTAAGTTGAAGTCACAAATGGATTCATCTTTACTTATTTGAATATTATTGAACTCGTTGATCATTAAATTAAGATTTATTTTATCACCAAATTAATCAATGAATACTACTTAGAATTCTTCCTATGTAGAAATGGAAAGATCTAGTAAATTTGCATGCCAATTTCTTATGTCTTCTAATGACTAAATACATATTTTTGGCATTACATATTTTTTCTTAACTTAATAATCATCCATCAACTTAATCAAAGATTAAAATTGTATGTAGCTTGATGCTAATTTATTTCCATAAAATTTAGAAAAATGACCTTTGGATTTAATAGGTATGAAATTAAAAAAAATAAAAATACCAACAAAATTCAATGAAATGTACCTTTCAACAATGAAAAACATTCTTTTGAAATAATATTAAAAATATATTTAATTTAAAAAAATATTATAAATATACACCATGATATTCTAGATTACAACAAAATAATATCCTATGTTTCTACTTACCATGTGAGTGCAAAAGAAAATTCATAGTACATCTCAATTTTAAAAAATTATTTACATATAAGAAATCAAAAAGTAAAATATCTAAATAAGATAATAAAAAAATCCATAATAATTTCTCATAAGATTTCTATGAATAGATTAAAAAAAAAAAAAACTCCTTACACTTCTTACCACCTCTATATTTCATTTTTTTTTAAATAATTAGAATATACCCACCAAGTCTAAAATATTTTTCAAATTCATTTAAACAAATATATTCACCTAATTGCACAACCCTAAAAAAGAAAATATTCCCCTAATTGCACAACACTAAGAAAAGAAAAATAAAGGAAATACTAACTTCCTCACTACTTCAAAACACATACTGAAGTGGGCCATATATATTCCTTATGCAATTTTCAACCATGCTACTCTTAGGATAATCATATGTGAAAATGAAAAGGATTTTAAAATTTGTAAAAAATCAATTCAACTATAGCTTTCCTTTCTTCTAAAAATTAAAATATTCACTTATAACTATTCATATATCTTCTTTCAAAAAAAATCGTTTTTTTAAATCATGGATAATTATGTGGATACATATATTTCTTTTTTAAATGTTTTATATATAAAATATATTTATCTAATTTTTTTAGTAAATATAAACTCTCTTTCATTGATTATTGTGATTTTCAATAAATAAGAGTTTTCTTAAATGTTCATATGTATTAAAATTCACACATCTTCATTCATGTATATTCTCTTATATTATTACTAGAATTATAAAACATGTTACATACCTAAAAAAATTGTAAATGTATATAAAGATTTTATGCCAATGGAGGTTATCTTCGATAAAATTGATAGTAAAGTCATTTCCTTGGAGAGAGGATAAAACCTTGAGCAAACTAACTACTCCTTGAGGGAAAAGATTAATCAAGGTCTAACCACTAGTAGAGCCTCAACACACATCACCTTATAATTTATTGAAACTTAACAATGGATATAAGGTCCCCAAGAATGGTGGCATTCTATTGGTCCTCGAAACCACATCCTACAATTCTAGAAGATAAACTTTGATCACTACCCTAGAAAAATAAATTTGAACTAGGAAAATTTGTGATCAAACTAAAAGTGGTTTTGGCCAATTGATAAGAGTTGGGGATAACTCTTCTACTTTTTTCAATTTGTTAGAGAAAATGGGAGTATTCCTAGAGAAGATGAATAAGCTAGATGGGTCACATAGTTAAGCCAAACCATAAGCATAAGTATATTCCAAAAGGATGTCATTAAATTTCTTTCATATTTGGCTTATTAGTATTTTAAACCATAGATCTTTCAACAAAGAAAATTAATTAGCAAATTATACTAAAACTCAAATGTAAAGAATTTGATAATAACTCCATATGTAAAACTATTATGATATCTTGCTTCACCTATAACCTACAACACATAAGCATGCATAACTCTCTAAAAATGACTCACAAGTGTAGGCTCTCAAAGGATGCAACAAAAAAGTATATTACCAAATTTATGTAAAACTAGTAAAACATTAGTTCTAACTAATTTATCAAAACTTTAGATGGATGATTTATCATTTAAAAACTTGGTCAAATGGCTTAGAATATTATTTTTCTTACTCCATGGGCACTAAAATCAAACCATAAAGTAGTGAGAAAACATCTATGTAAATCTAAAATAGAGAACTCAAAATACATATGAGATCCTACTAATCTTGTTGGACTTTTACTCAAATACAATTAAAAGATTCAAGAACATCACACAACCAAACATTATGTCCAATCTAAAAATGAATAGATAGCACCATATGATATTAATGGAAATCCTTTGTAATTATTTTCACAATAGATTGATTAGAGACATCATTGAACTGGCATTGCAGCCCAAAAGATATATCAAATTTCCTTAGACATTTAGAATGAAAGGGAAATTTACTTGCAAGCACCTTCTCCAAATTTACAAAATAATGAAAAGCACAATACAAAATATTTAAACTTAAAAATTGTTACCCTATAACAAACTGAGGATAGAGGACATTGTACAATTCAGCCAAGAGACTTGTGTTTGGCTCATAGATAGCCCTTTTCTCCAAAGAGAAATTTTTATTTATAGTAAATAAATATGTCCAAGATTGCAGACACTACTAACATCTTTTTCCATCCACACTATTGCTTTTCTCTACAACATAAATAATTAATAAAAGTATACTAACTACTTTACTTACTTCCATTCTACTTATCATTCCTTAACAAAAAGTTTAATTTTAGGTCTCAAAAAGAATAAACCTCAAATTATCACCAATAGCCACTTGCTTCATTTCTTGCACAAAACCATCATATCATAGCACAAAACTCCAATATGCAAAAACACCTTTGACACTTCTAGATGTAAATATTTACTCAAAATTAAACTCTTGTTTTTCCATATAAACTTAAAGCTCCCAACATAAAATATTTGGCTCTAAAACAATTGAACATCCTACATATATTCAATGTTTGCCTTAGACACCTATGAGATAAGTCTTACTTTAAGATGAACAAAATACTCTAATTGTCTATGTAAGATTCCAGCTTTAATGATCACTAACACATAATAAAATCTCACATATGAAAAAATATAAACAATATTGTTAGTCGCTAATCAATACCCATCTAGGTTTATTATAGAGACCTGGTATTTTCTATAAAACATGTTGAAAAATGAGGTGTTTTCTTAGCTTAATACTCTGTAAAACTTTAATATTGCTGATCTAAGTAAGCTTTGTCTTTGTTACATATATTCTTTGTGGGTGATTATCTTGATTAATCCATTTTACTGTTGTAGAATGTAGATAGAAGTTGGTAGAAGAACTAGACTGGATATTAGAAAGATTACACAAAATATAACATGGAGAAACCCTTTCGGGAAAAAACTCCACCAAGAATTATTCTATTATTCAATCTCTGAAATACAATAGCTCCAATTCTTGCTTGAGAATGCTTCTTTTGTCTTTAGCAATCTTCTTCACACCTGCAAAAAACAATTATGAAAACTGTCTTCAACTTGAATGAGATATAGAGGCAATAAGCAATCTTGTAATCTACAAAAGATGATAATTACAATGCCCGAGCTCAATCCCTAGAAAAGGTATGCCATATTGATTCAAGTTGAGTTATTTTGTGAAGACTAAAGCTTACAACATCTGCTTCATGCATTTGGGCGTCCCAAATTGAAGCTACAACTCATCCTTCACTTTGGTGATAAATCCAAAGCTCCTCCTCAAAGATGGCGCCCAAAAGTAATCCTACTTAACTGAGCCTTCAGAAATATCTTATCATGCAAGAGAGGTAAATCTAAGAAAGCATCTTGGGCGCCCAAGTTGGCTCCAAGTGATTTCTAGTTAACTAAAACATTTACTCAACACCATTCATGCAAGAATGGTCATCCCCTATTAACTGGAGGTAGTCCCTTTTATCTATCATACAACTCAAGTTATTAGCCATGCATTCCAAGTTAACTGAAGTTAACTAACATACAACTAAAACTAACTGAACTGAACTGAACTGAACTGAACTAAATTGAACTGAATTGAACTTCAATCATGCAAACATCAAACCCTAACTCCTAGGATCTTTACATGCATTCAGAAGTGTTATCTCTTACTTTGAATAGTTAACTGAACTTAAGGTGAGTGTCACCTTACCATGTGGGTGCCCCATGTGCCCCTATTATTTAGGAACTCACAATGGATGCCCTCACATGCTCCTAACATTTAGAATTAATTACAAATGTCAATAATCATGATTATTTCATCAAATATTAATCTCATCCTAATCTTAATGTTGTTGAACACATTCCAAGAATCTAGGAGATACATGAAATAATTAATGTTTAGGATTTGCAATTAAATGGCATCCTATTTCCAACAAAACAAATACTTACCCAAGCTCCAACTATGGCCACCACAAAGTGACCTCACTTGTAATTAAATTTAAACAAAAAAAATGATTGAGATTATTGCAGGGAGGCAAAGCAAATCAATGGCTGAAAGTTGCAACAAACAATTTAAACTAGGGAGCACTTTGATTTCCTTTAGTCTCCATTTAGCTGCTATGATGTAAATATACAAACAATTTAAACTAGGGAGCAATTTAAAATGCAAAAATCAGGCCAACACCGTGCATTAATTTGAGAGATTGTGTTAATATTTCTATTGACTCTGGTAGAATTAAAAGATGTTTTGTCACCCTACTATAACCATACTGTCCTTAACTTTTATCTCCAAAAATTTCCTCCCATTTGTAGATGTTAGTTAAATCTATCAATACTATTTTTCCTAGAGGAAAGTTGCTTGATCCATTCCTATTGAAAGGATATTTTTATTAACTGCTTCAATTACCACTTCTACTTGAAGTTTTAATGAAAATATTATTGAATTGGTTGGAATTCCTTTCCTTAATACATTTTTCCATGTGTGAATTTTCCCTCTAGAATATGTATCTTAGTGTTGACCATTTTTGAAGCATATTTTTGTCATTATTCCATGTAGTTTATAAAATTCATATCAAGATAGGTCCCCCATAATATATAAGGCAAGATTAGGAAATGATTAAATCTAGAAACAAGAAGAATCTTACTCACCACTTGCCAATATTTGTTGAGCTAAGTATGAGCAACTAAAAATATATCCAACCTTTCCACAATGTGACTAAAATCAATTCTACAACTCATCCATGTGTAGGAGACCCCTATGGGTTCAATGCACCAAAATTCTAACTATTAACAAAGTTAAAGAAGTCCCCCTATGATTTGGTGGGTTGTTTGATTACCCCCTTTTGTCTTTGTTAGAAAGAATAGCATTGAAATATCCCCCAATGAAACAAAATCATCTTTAAAAAGGAGAGTATAATAAAAGTAGTTGAGCCCAATGTTGCTTCTTTAGTATGTGGCCAATTGGGTCGAGTAGACATTGAAAATAATAAAGGAGATTTATTTCGTAAGTTTCTAATCTGGCATAGTTGTCAATCAACATCCTGTGAGATTAGTTTGATTTTAATTGATCCCAACCTCCACAAAACCTCCAAGCCCCCAAAGGCACCCATCATACATCTAAACAAGCATTGTCATCCTTTTTATCTATTTATTATTCCTTCCTTTTTAGATAGCTTTGTTTCTTGAATAAGAAATACATTTGCTTTTTGAAGTTCAAGTTGAACCCTAAGAAGGCATCTTTTCTTAGGGGCATTGAAGCCCCTAACCTTCCATGATATGATTTTAATTCTTGTTGCAAGGGAACTTTCAACCCCTATGTTGAGTGCTATAATATTTCCTCATGACCAACTACTTCCCCACATTGATTTCCTCTTTCAGCTTTTGTTTTTCCAACTATCATCCTCTCTTACCCTTGGTTCCACAATTTAGCTTGAGCAAAGTAGTTTTCTATTGTGAATGGGTAAGTATTTTGTAATAGCTAGAGCATGCTCATCTCCATTTGAAATCTCACCTTCCGTTGACTCCACTAGTAGGGGAATAGGGTCCGCCTCCAACAATTATGTAGTATCATGCTTGAAATAGTTTTCACCCTCCTTCAACTTCTTAGAGAAAGGGATAGGCTATGTCACCTTTAGACCTTGAACTTCTTGAATGGCCACAAGAGTTACATAAGGACCATCTTTTGATGGAGGGAGATCTTTGGGGAGTCTATGAGATCTAGCCTATATAACAAAATCAAGATACTAATTGAGGTTGAATCTCATTGCTACAAATGAAAGATAATTTTCTTCTTTCATATCTATTTCTCTTCCTTAGAAATGAGAGATCAAGGGTCTATATTCTCTAAAGAGACAAAAGACCTTCTACTTCAATTTCTACTTTCAAATGCCATCATCAAATTTTAAATATATTCAACTAAATAGCAAAAGATGTCTCAACTAATACAAATTCTGACATATATTCCAAAACAACCTTTATATGCATTTGCATCTACTAATAAAAAAATTCCTAGAAAACTAAGAATCTTAATGAAGACCTTAATGTCCCAATATTTGTTAGGAGGTTGTATTGTTTCACCCATGAAGGGACCTTGCCCATTGCACATTTGAACGGATCAAAACTTTGTTTCCCATGACTAGAGTAAGAAACCTGCCCCATCCATTTGCAATGGGCCACCATAGAAGATTGACTGCTTATATTGGTCATCACAAATGGCGAAATGACCACAGAAAACCTTTTGGAAGGGATCTAAATTGATAAGCAGGAGGTATTTTCCACAGAGATCTAAATTATAGAAAGGTATTTTCCACAGAGATCTAAATTATAGAAATTCCCCCAAGTATCCATAGGTAATCCACCTGCCCTTGAATTCGCCGATTAGCCCATTTTTTATGAAGATCTGAGATACTTTCCTCAATATCAACATTTTCCAAGATTAATTCCAACTGCCGAGGACGATTCAGTGGATGTCTTGAAAGGATCGAATTTGCCCCTGTGGTGATTTGGGTATTTGAAATCTTTTTTGGGGGGAAGGGATTTCCATTACACAGCCGTGAGAAAGAGACTCCTTTCCATTTTGGATTTTCCTGTCACGGACCTGCTGAAGTTTTCGCTCTGCATGGCCGAAATGCCAGGACGATTCTGATTCCTTTCTTGGCACACTTCATTCATGCCTTCATACGCATTGATCTGCCAATTTTTCGCTCTCCATCTCTCATACTCACAAAGTCTAACTCACCATGTCTCAAACAAAGAGAAAGAACATAAAAAAGAGTCAAGCCCAACAAAGTCCAAGTAATTAATCTAAAATTAGATGGAAGAGAATATTTGTGGATCACCCTTGTCCCTACTCCTATGGGTGATGTTGTGGTTGTCTACTCCCTATAACACCCTATGGCTATGGTCATTGACAAACCCAACCCTAATCTAGTGGTCAAAATATTTATGCCCCTTGCTAATTTGCTTCCAACCCCAACTCTATTACTCCCATAAACCATGGCCATAAACCCTTCACTATTAATAAGGGGAAGGGAATCTTAGAGGAAGGCCCCTCTGTCAATCCCCCTCCTATCTCTAGTTCCCTATTATAAATATTGTAACCAAGCATCTGAGATACAAGTCAAAGAGGCTTGCCCTATCTTCTAGCCCGGTAAGCCAACAAATGATGTGATTAAGCTATAAGAATTTAGGGTGCCTCTTTGCCAACATTTTGCCCAAAAATATTAAGATTACTTTGATTGTAAAACGTTGAAAGATTGTTTAGTTGAACTTCAAGAAAAAAATGATCTCCACAACAATGTTATGAAATGGTTCCTTGCCCAACTCCAAAATGCAAGGCTATGAGTGCAGGATTTGGAGATGAAGATGTTTAAACAATCTAGGGAACAACCCAAAACCCATGTAGCTGAAGACAATTTGGCAATAATTTTGCTACCATCTTCAAAAATTGAGAAAAAATAGAGTTAGAGTTCCACACACTACAAAAAAACTAGGACATGAATAAAAACTTGACCCAAATTGTCAACTTCAATAAGCAAACCATAAAAAACTTTGCAACTAACTTTTATGTGTTACAAAATTCTCTACAAAAATACAAAGGGTAACCAATTCAGAGTGCCCACCCAAGAGAACCAAGGCCAAGTCTACAACCCATAGAGGTGATACGAATGCTAGAGAAGAGGACCCCCTAGGGGTTCCATTGATGGAACAGGTTAAATTTCTCAACAAAGAATGGGAGGTGATTAGTAGGCTTCAAAAGCTAGGAGATCTCAATTAGGTGCTTCTTCTATTGTGTGGCCTTCATTCCTTTGTTTCATTGTTGTTCATGTTGTTTGTTTATGTCAATATCATATCTCATGGTACTCAAACTATTTACTTTTTTACTACTTTGTGAAAGGGTTCAAGCACTTTCAATTCCTATTTTTTTATCTTTATAAAAAATGAAGTTGGTTGATGCTTACAAAAATAAAATGTAGGTCACAAATCCAATTCACGACTTATTTAACAATAAAACATTCTAAAAGTATTTACTAAGTGATGAGATGGATAACCATAAGTTTATTATATATGAAAATAACCACCTCTTGTCATAATATAAATCATAAATTTGATGGATAAAATTAACATGTGGAATGTGATGTCATTTAGATAGGTAAATTACCCTTTTGTGATTATATTATTATATAATTGCAATTGTGTAAGGCCCTCATTATTGTGAATTAAAAACACATCATGACACTATTGTGAAGTGCATATAGTTACCTAGGTTATATGTATGCAAAATCAAGATTTTGATATGTCTCCCTATCCCACCAATTGTATATTTGTGTAACACTTGAGTGAAGAGCACTATGTTGGATTGGTAGGCATTCAAGTCAAACTAAACCTTAAACTATCTATTAGAGTAGTATATATTACACTATATGCCTAGTTGTTCTAGTCCTCTAAATAAAGCTACACTTAAAACTTCAATAATTTGTGAGTTCCAACCAAAAATCAAATAGGTAGATTGCACATGTCATATTCATTCCCAACTAAATTAATTAGTAAAAAATAAAGGAATGCATTAGCTTCCTCCAAATTAGAAATATTTCATGTCTAATCAACAAGATTTAATGTTCTTTGTGTAATATGTGCTTCATGGTTTAGAACCACTTTTTTGGCTAGACCCAATTAGTGTTATGAAAGGGATTAGGCATATAATCAAAGGATGCCATTCCACCACTATGTCATCCTAGTAGCTATATAAATGTTGTCCCAAATGTAATATGTTGTAGGGAAGCATACAATTTAAAAAGTGAAGTGGAAGGAAATTAAGTATAAATAAATTAAGGAGAAATTAGTCGATGAAATTGCTTTCCTTCATTTTGAGGGGAATAGACCTTAAGTTCCAAGTTCTAGTCCAAACTTGAGGTCTAACAAGAACTTTGAGAGAAGGATGCATTGAGGGTTGGGAGCAAAAGAGAACTTGGAACCATAACCTAATGTTCCTTAGTTCCAAGTCCCTTTTGGGACTCAAGGTTTGACAATTAAAAATGGATAAAAAATAAAAGCTTGGTGGGGAATCAGACTTTGATAGGAACCTACAACTTGGAACTTGAAGTTCTAAGTTCTAAGTCCCTTATAGAACCCAAGGTATGACAAGGAACCTAAGGAGGCTCTTTAGAATAGAAGGTAAAGTGCAAAGGGAAATATGGATTTGGAACCTTAGGTTTCGAGTCCACTGTGAGGTTTCAGGTCCATGAGGAAGAGGGAGATGGAGAGAAGAGGGGATCAGAAAGCGGGAAGAACCAAGGAATAACAACCAAAAATCAATACAAAGTTCACACTAGGACCCGAGAGTTGAAAAGCACCAAAATAACACCAACAAGGGGCAGACCTTGGGGAGGAATGTGGAACTAAAACGAATAAGGTTCTAGGTCCAATTCAAGGCCTAGGATTTGAAAATTAACTACATACATAGAACATCCTTGGGCCTAAGAGTAAAATAACCAACTCCTTCAAAATTTTATATATTCCCAACATCCTCTACTATCCTCCTTAAATATCAATGAGGAGAATAAATTAGTATCCCCAAAAATGTATTTATGGCTATTAAATATACATGTATGTTTGTAATGATTGGTAAAAAAATCAAAATACCATTTACTTTTAAGTGAATGTGACACTATATTGAATAGCATTGTTTCCATGCAAAGAAGTTGGTTGATGCCTACACAAATAAAATATAGGCCATGAATTCAAAATATAGATTATTTAATGTAACAACAACAAATTCTAAGTATTTTCTAGGTGATGAGATGGCTATATATATTTGATGACCATACATACATTTTGTATGAAAAATAGTTACTTCCTATTATAAATGTATAAATTATAAATTTTGTTGGATAAAATTAACATGCATATGATGTCATTTAGATAGGTAAATTATCTTTTTGCGATTATCTCATGATATAATTGCAACTAGATGTAAGGTCCTCATTATTATGAATTAAAAATACATTGTGATACTGTTGTAAAGCACATATAGCTACCTAGGTTTTGTGTATGTAAAATCAACATTTTGATATGTTGTAAAGTGCATACAACTACCTAGGTTTTATTTATGCAAAATCAACATTTTGATGTCTCCCTATCCCACCATTTATATATTTATGTAACGCTTGAGTGAAGATCACTATGTTGGGTTAGTAGGCATTCAAGTCAACATGAACCATAAACTATATATTAGAGTAGTCAATCTCACATTGTCTACCTAGTTTTTCTAGTCCTTGATACAAAATTATATATGTAAAACTTCAATAATAGTTGAATATATGGGTTCGACCCAAAAATAAAATAGGTATATCCATTTTTTTACTATTAAGTGTTTATAATTCTTTCTTGATTGAATAAATTATAAAAAAGGGTAATTTCTTATCTTCCTTTTCTAGATTAGCAATATTTCATGCCCAATCAACAAGCTCTAATATTGTTTGTGTAATATGTCCTTAGTGGTTGTAAACCACCTTTTTTGCTAGATCAAGTCAAGGTCATGAAAGGGATTAGGTAGTTAATAAGAGGGTGTCATTTCACCACCACTTTGTCCTAGTAGCTTTATCAATGTCCCAAATATAGTAGGGTGTGGGGAAGCTTATAATTTAAAAAGTGGATTAGAAGGAAATTAAGTAAATAATTTAAGGGGAAATTAGTTGATCAAATTTATTTTCTCCCTTTTAAAGGGGTTTGACCTTCAATTGTATTTAAAAATAAAATAATTTATTTCATGAACTTCCTTCATTGAAGGCATTATACCATAGGGCTTGCCGCACTTTACTTGACATACACTCCTATATACTATAAATAGATTATGAGGAAGAGACCTACTCAAGGGGATCATCCCCTCTACTATCCTCAAGGAAGTAGGATGCAATCCCTTATCTATAGCTATTAACTATTAGAGGGTGGGAAAGCATTAGTGTTCCTTAAATATTTATGTGGGGCCCAATAGATTCATTTGTTTCCCCATTTGATATTTAATGTACCTAGTGACATAAAAATAAAAGTAACCTAAATAGTGGGATAGCCCCTCTCCTAGGTTTAGGAGGGTAAGGAAGATAAAAGGTTATCCCTTTAATATGATCATGTGTGATATTAACCTTGCAATCTTATGTATGTATCTCTAACTTTCTTGGAGTGAGTACTTGGATGCCCATGAGAGAAATGGAAGATAATTAGTTAATTATTATTTTATGAGACCATAATATTATTTTAATGGAATTAACAAGGAATTTTATAGTTGGTACGAATTATATTTATCATCATTTTATGTTATTAAGCATCTCTAACTCCAATATAGCACTTGGGAGTTACACAAAGAAGAATTTTGTTATGATAGGTGGGTTCAAATTAGTTAGAGGCTTCTTGGTGGAGTGTTATACTTGGGGATGTGTACCTACTAGAGTAAGAGGTTAAAAATTCCTTTTTGAGTGGATATCTATCTATTTTATTGTCATAATTGCACATGGGGTATGAATTTTTACTTGTTGACCATGGTTTGGTGGCCAATTATTTTTGGAAACTATTTGTGGTTTCTTATTTCTCATTCATCTATAAATTATGCATATTGGATAGAGGTTTAATAAAGTATTATATTTTATTCAAATTTATGTTGCTAGAATATTGTCAAATCAAAGAATTTGAGAAGATTGTGTTGATGTAACAAATTTGGTCTTGATCAATACAAGTTTGATGTCTCTTTGGTGGTGGATTTTTTCCCATAATGTTTTCTTCACGTACATCCAATATTGTTATGTTTTTTTTAAATTTTCTAATATTTCCTTCATGTTAATTTAATGGTTAATAAATGTTACCTTAATTGGTTAATAAAATTTGTTCGCTATTTGCATGTGCTTTGTTTACCATGTTTCCCAACAGTAAAGTGGCAATGCCAAAGGTTAGAGGAGATTAGTTACACTCCTCTGAGTAATCTCCTAGGGCCCTTCTACTCTTCTACTTATAATAAAAAAAAATTAGGGATAGAAGAAAGAACTAAAGAACCCTATACTTGTTGAAGTAGTAAGCCACTAGATGCATCTTGTACTTAGGAATGTTACAACTAGATAGAAGGGAGAAGCCTCTAATGGTCACTAAGAAAGGTATAGAAGTACTATTAACCTTTCATACCTAACCCTAGAGATAGTAAGGCCTCACTAGATAAGATAGAGAGTAACATATCCTCCCCTTACCCCAATATAGATAGGGGTAAGCAACCACATACCTTAAAACCTATCCCTAGAGATAGAAGGGTTCAACTATAGAAAGGTGTCCCCCCACCCTCCAACTATAAAAGGTAGGGGGTATTCCTTTCCTTCTATAATATATGGTTTCAATAGAGAACTACAAATTCATTAAACTTATTCACCCTCCTTCCCTCTACTCTTTATATAGTAGGGGCTATAAATGTTGAAAATGGAGGTAATTATGTAGCTTAATACTTTGTAAAACTATGAGATTGTACATCTTCATAAGTGTTATTTGTTACAATTTCTTTGTGGATGATTATCTGTTTAGATTCATTTTACTATTTGTAGAAGTAGACAGAAGATTGTAGAAGAATAAGACCAAAAGATAGAAGTGACACAACATATATTGTGGAGAAACCCTTTTAGGAAAAAACTCCACCACCAGAATCAATAGTGCTTGTATTATTTAACCTTATAACAAGATTACAATAATTCTTTATCAATCCTTGCTTGAGACGCTTCTTTTTCCTTCAACAATTCTTCTTCACAACCTGCAATAAAATCTGATAGAACTCTCTTCAAGTTGCTACAATTTATAGATAATAATGAGCCTTGTAAACTCTTCCAGAGAGTTTACAATTACAAAGCACAAAGCTTATCTCACAAAACCTACTCCTATTCTTTGCAAGTAGAGTTCTTCTGTGAAAAACAATGTCAAACCAAGTCCTTCATCAATTTGGGCATCCAAAACTCAAGTCATAACTCAACGTTGATTACGAAGATATCTTGTAAGCTCCTCCTCAAAGTTGGCACCCAAGAATGGGCCCGCTTAACTCAGCCTTATAAAATATCTTCTCATGCAAAAGTGTTAACTCCAAGATGCCAACTTGGGCGCCCAAGGTGGGTCCAAGTCAATCTTTGTTAACTAAAACATATCTCTCCATCAATTCATGCAAACGGGATGCATGATTGATCATCCCCACTTAATAGAATGTATCACCTATTATCTATCATGCAACTCAAGTCATTAGTCATGCATTCCAAGCCAATTAAAGTCAACTAGCATTCAACTGAAACTAACTACATGCAACTAAAGATAATTGAACCATAACTGAACTGAATTGAATTGAACTCTGTGAATGTAAAGATCAATCCCTAACTTCTAGGATCTTTACATGCATTACTGAAGTGTTATCTTTCTCCAAACAATTAACTTAACTCAAGGTGAGTTCCACCTTCCATGTGGGTGCCCCATGTGCTCCTATTTTGTAGGAGCTCTTCTTGGGCGTCCCCACATGTTCCTATCATTTAGAATTAATTACAAATGTCAATTTACATGTTTATTTCATTCAAATTTAATCTCTTTCTAATCCTAGTGTTGGGGAACACTTTCCAAGGACTTAGGAGATACATGAAATATGTTTAGGATTGCAATTAAATGGCATCCTATTCCCAACATTCTCCCACTTGACATTATATATTGCAATTATTCTAAACAAGGAATCATTATTATAAATCAAGTACAAGACTCAAGGCCAATGGCCTTCCTGCACCAACTAATCAATCCATGCCAACTTCAAATGCAACCTACATAATCATGAAGCTCCAAGCAAATTATTAATACTCAAAACCAAGAGAACTTACCTGATGGAACTTGTTTTATAAGATAATCTACGACATTAATCAAAGTGTCAACTTTCTCAATTAATACCTTCCCACTCTCAACCATTTCTCACACAAAGTGATACTGAACATCAACATGCTTAGTACGAGCATGATACATAGTATTTTTGGCTAGACAAATAGAACTCTGACTATCACATTCAAGTTAAACTTACTTGCAATTAAAACCAATACCTTTCCCAAGTCTTTGTAACCAAACTACCTCTTTGAAGGCATGTGAAACCGCCGAGTGTGTTGAACTCACATCCAACCAAGGTGTAGGCTTCTCGGTCTTTACTATTGAAAAATCTTTTCTTACAAGTAACCATTCCAACATATATCTCTTACCATAAGAGAACTCAAGCCTCACCTATTTCTCCAAGTATCCATGAGGACTTGTAACCAACCAATCCATGCCAAAATCCAAATGCAACATAGCACTATCATGAAGTAATCAAGCAACTGATTAATGTACCCAATACATAAGAGAACTACACAAGATCAATGTCAACACTCCAATCATGAATCAAGAACATAAACATTACAACATGATCTAACCATTTCCTCCAAGGAGATCACATGCATCATAACATACATAAACATCCTAATCTCAAGAGAATAAGTACCATGCCAAACTCTAAACGTGTATCAAAAGTAAACCATGGCATAATAGAAACCACTGTAAACCAAGAAAAAAAATATCCCCAATTACATGAAGATAACCTTACCAATGATGCATCCATGTCACTGCCAACAACTCCCATTGAACCATGGTACGAGCTACACATGGCATCATGACTACCATCCTCTTCATGAAGATCACTCTTTAACATCAAGCAAAGAGTCATCACTTACTTTTTACATGAAATGATCAATGCATGATTATTGTCATATGAGGATTCCTCTGTAGAAGAATCATAACTCTTTTTCTTGTTCTTACAATCCTTCTTCACATGTCTCGGTTTCCCATAGTTCCAACACTTTACCTTATTCCATCCTTCGAACTTACCCTTCCCTTCCTTCTCTCCCTTAGGTTCATTTTTCTCAGGCCTACATTTTACAAACAAGGCATCTTGGATTTCCATTTTAGACTTCCTCCTCATCTCCTCTGATAGGAGAGTAGGAATTATATTTTCCATCTTTGGATCTGCACCACTACCACTGATAGCAACAATTAGATTTTCCCAAGATTCTTATAAAAAACAAAGTAACAAAATTCATTTATCTTCATCTTCTAGCTTTACATCTACAGATGCTAACTGACTTAGAATCAAATTAAAATCATTCAAATGATTTGCAACAGAATCACCGTCTTTCATCTTTAAAGAATACAACTGTCTTTTCAAATATAACTTATTAGTAAGACTTTTGGTTTGATAGATATCACCTATTCTCTTCCATAGTTTATATGCAGTAGTTTCTTCTGAAACATTCAAGAGAACAACATCAGCAAGACATAATCTTATGTTCCCTCTTTCCTTCTTATCAAGCTTAGCCCAATCCTCATTTGACATCGTTGTAGGTGACCTAGTCTCATTACCAACAACTAACCATTGATCTCTCTCTTCAAGGAGATCCTCCATTTTTAGTTTCCACATCTCATAATTAGATCCATTGAATCTTTCAATATCTAAACGAGAATTAAAACTTTTAAGAGAAAGGCATCCCAAACTCTACCCCAATCATTAGCTCTGATACCAAATGTTGAAAATGGAGGTAATTATGTAGCTTAATACTTTGTAAAACTATGAGATTATAGATCTTAATAAGTGTTCTTTGTTACAATTTATTTGTGGATGATTATATGTTTAGATTCATTTTACCATTTGTAGAAGTAGACAAAAGATTGTAGAAGAATAAGACTAGAAGATAGAAGTGACACAACATATACCATGGAGAAACCCTTTCAGGAAAAAACTCCACCACCAGAATCAATAGTTCTTGTATTATTTAACCTTACAACAATATTACAATAATTCTTTATCAATCCTTGCTTGAGATGCTTCTTTTGCCTTCAACAATTCTTCTTCACAACCTGCAATAAAATATGATAGAACTCTATTCAATTTGATGTAATTTATAGACAATAATGAGCCTTGTAAACTCCAAAGAGTTTACAATTACAAAGCACAAAGCTTATCTCACAAAACCTATGCCTATTCTTTGCAAGTAGATTTCTTCCATGAAAAACAATGTCAAACCAAGTCCTTCATCAATTTGGGCATCCAAAACTGAAGTCATAACTCAACATTGATTACAAAGATATCTTGTAAGCTCCTCCTCAAAGTTGGCACCCAAGAATGGGACCACTTAACTCAGCCTTATAAAACATCTTCTCATGCAAAAGTGTTAACTCCAAGATGCCAACTTGGGTACCCAACGTGGGTCCAAGTCAATCTTTGTTAACTAAAACATATCTCTCCATCAATTCATGCAAACAAGATGCATGATTGATCATTCCCACTTAACTGAATGTATAACCTGCTATCTATCATGCAACTCAAGTAATTAGTCATGCATTCGAAGTCAACTAAAGTCAACTAGCATTCAATTGAAACTAACTACATGCAACTGAAGATAACTAAATCATAACTGAACTAAATTGAACTCCATGCATGTAAACATCAATCCCTAACTTCTAGGATCTTTACATGAATTATTGAAGTGTTATCTTTCTCCAAACAATTAACTCAAGGTGAGTTCCACCTTCCATGTGGGTGCCCCATGTGCTCCTATTTTGTAGGAGCTCTTCTTGGGCGTCCCCACATGTTCCTATCATTTAGAATTAATTACAAATGTCAATTTACATGTTCATTTCATTTGAATTTAATCTCTTTCTAATCCTAGTGTTGGGGAACACTTTCCAAGGACTTAGGAGATACATGAAATATGTTTAGGATTGCAATTAAATGGCATCCTATTCCCAACAATAAATTCATAGTAAGGTTCCTATAGATAGTAACGGAATAAGGGTGGGATAGTTGGATAGTTTGGATAGGTGGATAGGGACTCCATCAAGGAGGAAAAGAGGTAGTGTAAGAACCTCCTACCTATATAGGAAAAATGAGCTACTTGAATCTCTCATGCTAGCTTATGGATTGATTTGGATTTGATTCTATTCATTAAAATATTTTAACCCTACTATCTATAGGGGTTGGCCTAGTTATTTGATTTATTTTCTAGAGAAAGAAATGGGAACCAATACAAATGATTGTTCATGGACCAAACCTTAGCACTAGTATTAGAAATTGTTAGATTGCATGCCTCTACCCTCACCCCAATGGTTTATAATAGTTATAGTAGGGGCAACTTTTCTTTCCCTATAAACCTAACTAGTCAAAGAATCATTGTAAATGTTGGTTTCTAAGGTAAGTTGGGTTTCCATACTAATTATATCATTCATTAGCCCCGCTAAGTGGACTAGTTCAAGATTTGTTTCATTCCTCTTACTAATTTAATCTTGAGGTTAGTTCAATATTTATCATGTAGATGATATTTGTATCACATATATGGGCATAACATGGTGTTGTTAATAAGGGTAAGTGTGAAGAATGTGGGCCTCTAAGTAGAGTTTCTTACACTAAGTTTAAACAATTAAGGGAAGATCCAAAATTACTCATTGAATAAGGATTAGAGTGCATATGCTTTTATATAATATTATAAAGAATATAAAATCCTACCCATAGGTTGTCCATCCAACATAATTTAGGAAGATAATATAATGTTTGGGGAATAATACCACATTTTTGGTGTGGTGATAATAAGAATAGTCATTTAGAATATTTTTTAGGAAAAGTGTTAAAGACATAGGTCTTATGAACCCATGTCTAAGAGCTTGAGAATAATTTAGTTCACCTAAGAATATATGTATACATGCATGCCAAATGATTTTTGAAACTAAATAGTACCCAAGTGAAGCAATGATCCTCATTGAGACTCAATAAAAGAAACACTATTTTTATAAAACTTAAAATTAAATTATGTCTTTTTAAATAAAAATAATTAAATAAACTATTAAAAAATATTTTTTTATATAGTTTATATTGTTAGTATAGGGATAGAGTGTATGTTCTATATAGATTATCAAAAATAGAGTCGTATAATATTTCTCTTATTTATTTTGTAATAAATAATTCAAAATTTGATAGAAATAATTTTACTTAAAACGAAAAATATATTTTGAAGGGACCCTAAAAGTATATAACAACCAATAAGACATCAACAAAACAAAATAGAAATGAAATTGTAGCATAATTACATAGACAAATAAAAAAAACATAAAATAACACACAAAAGCATAGATAGGTCAACAATATTTCAACATATCATAAGTGTCTAACTCCTCTAAAAGCTTTCATGTAGGTCAAAAAAATATTATAATTCTTTATTTTCTTCCTCATTCATTTTTTTTTCTCTACATCCTAGAGCTAGGGAAAACCTTAGTAGCTTTACCAACCAAAATAGGATCCTTATAATATTTAGCAAATATTTTCATCTTTTTAGTGAGGATATTAATCCCCGATACACTACAATTATTTTTTTAATTGATGGTGTCAATTATTATCTTCAAATTGTCCTTTATGGTATTTATGTCTTGTTTCAACATTAGCAATCTCATGACACAAATTCCAACACCCCAAGTCATAATGAGTTAGCATTCTAGACAAAATAGAATTTGATTCCCTCATATCATATGTTCCTCTACCAAACTTGAGCACTCCATTTTGGACTCTTCGACCTTATTACATGATTCTTTTGTGTCATTCTTACATATCATAGGTTAGTTAAACAATCTCATAATTTTCTAACTTCCACTTTGTAACTCCCTTTTACATGATCTTACATGTCATAAAAATATTGTGCATCTTTTAATGTCCTATATACTCTTATACATATTATGTGGCATACATGCTCTTACAAAAAATAGTTTAGCATTTTGAACATTGTAAATAATACCACATCAAGAAGGATACCCATTTCCATGACACATTAATATTATAAAATAATTTATAATATTTAAACATTAAGAATTATAATTACAACACCTAACCCTAATATTATCCCACTTGTTTTATATCTTGAAAGAGAAAAAGAGAAACCAAAATAAGTGTTTAACTACTAAGGGTTGAAATGCCTATAGCCATGTTGCACCAATTGAATTCATGTATACTCACAAGCTTCATAAAAACTTCTACAACATCCACCAAGGTAATTGTCATCTTGACCAAAACCCTCTCATTCTCCATCATGTCTAAAAATGAAATATAGGATCCCTATCCAAGATAATGACATGTTGACTATCAAAACTAACCACCATTGTGTTCTACTTTAGTATAATATTTGAAAATAATCACAAAAACTAAATCTCCTCCAAAACAAGCCCAAGTAGCTATCATATAATAATCATTTATATCTATAATAATTACCATAACTTATTCATCACTCACCTGGATCTAATCACACCACAAATTAGGGTAAACCCATACCCAATGGTAAACCTTTTTTTATGTCCATAAATCCTACCCAATTTGCATCCACAAGTTCCTATATATCCATTATCCTATAAAAAGTTTGATCTAGCACCTACATGTATGATGTAGCTAATCAATTGAACACCTCTTGGTGAGTTACAAGTGACCTACAGTACCTCTACAAGTTGGCTATATTTAACCCAAAATACCTTTGAGTAATCTACATTTTAGTCTAATGGTCATTGTCTAACATGCACAAATATACCAAATTAGGACTAAAATTTCTTGGGTAATATATACTCTATTGAATACCATAAGTATTAAAAATTCCACCAACTACACCCAAATAAAGGGTATTTCTCATGTCATCTATTTTATACAGTATTAAATAACATGCACAACTTTACAATCATACAAACTAAACTACTATAAACTAGAGTTGGCATACTTCCTCTAACTGGCCTTGATAGAGCTTCCAAATTTTTTGCAAATTTTTGAGCAAATCCTAATTTTGATCATGATTGTAAGCCTTTGTGCCTAAGGATGGGTTAGGGGTGTGGTCTAGAAACCCTCACCTTACAAATTCTTATCATAAACCCTTAGGTGTTTTAATTTTGCATTGACTTGCTATAGCCAGTCACCGGTCACTTTAGTCACCACTTAAGTCATTGAGTGTGTATTATTACCAGCCCCTTTGTCTAGGTCCGTCGGTTACCCAATGCCTTTTATCATTTTAAATTCTCCCAAAGTCGAGCGAAATATTTTATGGAAAAAGACTTATGTTTTAAGTCATTCTCCCGAGGGTCGAGTCTTGTCGGCCTAGTCATGGCCCCATTTTTATGACTAACTTTATTGGAATGTGCAGAAATCCCACCCGTCGGATCTAAAGATCAAATCCCAGCCATTTATCGCATATCGCACAGGACTTAAATAATGGTTTTCAAGATGGCGCGAGGTCTGCAATTGCTTGATGCATGTGCTCACTAAGGTGGGGCCTAGTCTACATTTAGATACCTGATTCTCAATGGTTTTGATATTGACGGTTGATGTGCAATGCTAGTTTTAAATCTTGACCATTTATCGCCCACCTCACAAGATTAAAATAATCTTTGTTGGAGACTAGTGAGTTCTGCAAATGAATGACGTGTGGATTCCTCGACCGCTTGGAAGTGAATGGTTGAGCCCACGAATGGGTGTGTTGGTTCCTAGCTAGATGAAGGTCATTATCCATAAATTAGTGGGCTATAGATATGAGAATTCAAAACCGATTGACTCAATCTGAGTCATCCGGTACGTCACTTCATCAGGAGATCTACGACCAACATTAAAAAAACCAGCAATGTGAAGGTAATAGTCATTTTTCTTCATGCAAGTAAAGCATTAATGACATAAGGCTTGTAGGAGTAATCAATTTGATCTTGGTGTGTGCGAAGGATTAATATCCTATAATCATCGAGGATGATACATTGATTTTTATGCACTTGGGAAATTAACGATTGTGATGTGGATGCCAATGGTCGATCATCTGCTCACTCATGCTGGTTTTCACTGAGCATTGATGAATAGCACATTCAATTTGCTTGATAAATGAGAGGTCTATTTCATTTGTTTTCACCATTGCAATTATGAGATAAGATTTATGAGTCCATAAGGAAAGTGGGGATTGTTCCAGTATGCATTTGTGACATATTATATCTAGAGAAGATGAGTAATTTTGTTGCTTCTGCATCACCAATACGCACCTGTCTCCTAGGCTTAACTTGTAGGAACCACACTATAATGTTCCAAGGAGTGGACAGAGAACACTAGGAGTTGCTTCAACTCCAAAGGAAGAGTGTAATAAAGAGGCTTGTGGCAAGAAGCCTATGCCAATTGTTGTGAGAAGCAATTACTGGTTAAGGAATTGAGTTGTGGCCAGAGAAACAACATAAGGAAAAGGATCTTGCAAGGTTTGTGAGGGAAACAAGGAGAAAGATAAAGTATGGTTGGGCTTGTATGAGACAACACAATTCTCCTATTGATAATTCAGATGGACCCTCATATAGCATGACTGAGACTTATTTTGGTTACCACCGATATCTAATGGCCTTGACTGAATTGGAAGGTTTGGATGATGAGGTGACATCAATTGCCCCAATTTCAGTAAAGACACCAATTGGGCATACTTACTCTACTACTGGAAAGGGCACTAATGAAGAAGAAGTAGTGGCTTCCCCTGCCTTTGCGAAGACACGAAGTGGGCGTGTGTATTCTAGTTCTGGTTTTGGTTGAATGCAATTGCATCTAGTGTCTGGTTTCTGGTTTTGGTTGTTTGATGATGGCAGCACTATGGTGGACTTCCATGTCTGTTGTGTTAACTTGGGTAGTTTTTTTTTTTTGATAACATGGTGGAGAACTTTTTGGCTTGAAATGGGTGTGGAATATAAAGAATCGTTAACTGCTAACGGTGATTTTGGCGGCATTGAATGGTTCTTTTTGGGAAAATGGTATAAATTTTGTTTTCCCTATTTGGTAAATGATTACAAGCAACCGTTTGGGCAATATCTAAAATGTGGTTGAATTTCTTTTTGAAATGAAATGCATGTGAAATGTAATTGCAATTGAGTCGGATGCTTGTTGCTCCCTTGATCTATAAAGGGATTTCAGGGCTCATTGCAGAGTGTTTATTTTTGAGTCTTGTAATCGTCTAGGTAGAAGCTAAGTTTAGGAATGAGCATATTGTAGAAAATATTGATGAATAGAATAGTAAATTTTCTTGGCTATGGTCATATATGTAAGAATCTTAAATTAGTTTTATAGAAGTCATAAATATAGCAGAAAGTCTTAATTCTCGAGCATGTACTCTACTTTGCAATTCTCTTGCAAATTATAAATGAAAATGATCAATGATCTTTTTGTTCATCTTCAGTTGTTTTAATTA
This sequence comes from Sequoia sempervirens, assembly GCA_007258455.2. NCBI lineage: Eukaryota > Viridiplantae > Streptophyta > Pinopsida > Cupressales > Cupressaceae > Sequoia > Sequoia sempervirens. The sequence goes on along the minus strand of VDFB02358134.1, from coordinate 171,636,211 downwards.
GATGTGTGAATTTTCTTTTGCTTCAATTCAAAGACTTGGTTAAATGCTTAAGTAAAATCACAGGTGTGTGAGTGAAGAGTACAAGATTTGGTAAGAAGTAATGTTCTAGATGTAGTGAGTTGGATACTACAAAGTAGTATGACAATAGCCTATCAACGTCTAAGTTAAATGGCTGATATATTACTGGTTATTGTATGTTTGACTCCATTCTCCCAATTGATGAAGCACTGGTCTATTTGTTAGGAAATATCGCAAGTGGATGAATTAGTGATACGCCTAGCTAGGGATTTAAAATGAGAACAAAATTCATTAAAAATCTTTCAATTATGAAATATGAATTTGAAGTATTCTTTGATTCTTATCAAATAGATAATAATTTACTCAAAGGTCTACCAAATCTTTAGTTAATTACATTTATTTGTAATTCATAGGAATCGATTTGTGTATAAATATGTTCCCAATTATACAAACATCACTTGAGCACAACAAGGAACACCCTCCTAGGTCCCACAGAGCCCAAAGATTAGGAGCGAAGGTCCCAAAATCCTTTTCTCATTTGTTGGCCACTAGCTTTGAAGATTCTTGAGCATAAGGGTTGGCTACCTTTTAGAGAACTTCAAGGTCCTGCTGGAAAAAACACCAACATAATTGGTGACTCCGCTGGAGAGAATTTTGTATCTCTAGTTGCAAACTATTGTCACGGAGTCAATTATTTGGTGGATCTAAACTTTCGGTTCAGTTATTGAAAATTTCCTAGACCTAAAAATGTTTTGGTTGTAGCAAAGTTCAAAGAATTTGAGTGTGACTTCACTGATGGAGAAGACCCAAAATGAGAATTACCTTTGAAGGAACTTCATATTGTTTGAATTTTAATCCTTTGTAGAATAGGTGGCAACTCTGTCTAAAGAACCTGACAAAGAATACAAAAATGTTCTAGATCTTGCAAATTTGTAGTCAAAGAAGAAAGATTGATAGTTGCTACAAATTTCCAGGTATTCTCATAAATCTAAAGAAAATATTGTATGTTTGCAAGAAAATTATGATAAATCTTCAGGACTTAAGATGTAAATGATTCCCAATTAGGTGAAATAGCACTAAGTGAGGGAATGTTAGTGGTAATTTCACATGCTTCTAAAGTGTAAATTGAAATTCATGTATTATGACGGAGAAGCATGTTATATTTTAAGATCTTAAGCAAAGTAGATAGAAGGTTTACATTATCAAGAGCTTAAGATTATAATTGCAAAGGGAAGTTTGAATTACCTTGGGTAATTATAAGGTGAAAGTGATAAGTCTTGTAAAAATGTGAGAAAATGCATTATCAATTTGTGCATCCTGGTAGGGAACCAAATACAACAATGTATAATGGGCAACCCCTGTCATATCAAAGAAATTTCAATACCGAAAGGTACAGAGCTATAGATTTCATCAAAAATTTGTGGTTATCCAAATGTTGTACCACCTAAGATCAAAGAAAAGGTACCAAATTTCAATGGTGGAAAGTCTAAATCAACAAGCAAACATCTACAAGAGTTTGTTGACATGATGAAAGATTATGAATTGGACTTTGAGGATGTTGTCATGAAATTGTTTGTTCAGTCTCTAAAAGGAGATGCAAGAGATTGGTTCTCATATCTACCCACATATTCTATACATTCATGGGATGAGTTTAAAGTAGTATTCATGGAACAGTTTGGAAAGAGAATTGATGCAATCTTAATAAGACAAAATTCATGAGCATGGAGAAAGAAGAGGATGAGTTAGTCCCCTCTTTTAATCTTAGATTTTCAAAGATCATAAGAGAGATCCCATAAAGCATAAGACCAAATGATGCAGAATGTTTGGTTTTGCACTTAGGTGCATTTGATAAAAAGATGAGTTGCCTATTAAGAGACAAAGAGCCCACAACACTGTACCAAGCATATCAAATTGCTATAGATATTGAGAACAACTTGAAATATTCAATGATGAAAGGATATTCAGCCACCAATATTGGTCATCCTAGCACGTTTCATGCAAATGGAACCATTGGATCAATTAGTAGAGATCTATGTCAAGATGATAAATATTCTACTATCCCATTTTCTCCATCACCACAATATGAGTCCATCATAGCAAGATCCAAGTTGAATATCCACAAGATCAAAGAAAAGTTGACCCCGTGTCTTCCATCAAAAGATTGTGGGAAATGAAAAGGAACAAAGAAGAATCACACTATGATTTATTTTCCAAATTTGTGGATGCCTTGTTGGAGGTACCCAAAAGTGCAAACTAGAAGATTCAATATGCATTGATCTATTCTATGAAATGTACCAATTAGGATTGAGTACCTTGCCAAAGGAATTGAAGCCTCACAGTTTGGGCCAAGTAAATGATTGGATAAAGATTGTAGAGAGAGCTAAGAATGATCATGCACAACGTGTGACGCCCCTAGATGTTAGTGGGAATTGTCCCATTGAGAATAATTAGGAAACAATACAAATAAATGAAGAAAGTGCATCAAAATATGAACATCCATTCTGCTATATAGGAGAATGTAAGGATTGTAATCAATTCACAAATAACATATGTGCAGATCAATACAATAGTGATGGAGATAAAGATATACAATATGATAATAGAAGGGATGTGCCTGAATTGCATCCTTGGGATGTCTTGGATAGTGAAGAAGTGGAAGAGGTACAAGAGGTTACCCCATGCCATGATTTGTTCAATATAAATGGTGCTAATGTTGATGATGTTTTGTCACAAACCAACAATCAGGGTATTGAAAATGAATGTTTGGACACCCAGTCTGAGGAAATTGAATGCAGTCTCAGTATTGGTGAGTTTTCATGTTGTGGAAGTTGTGATGGAATTGATTCATATCATTCCTCTTTTGACTGTGATCATTCTCATGAAGTAGAGATTGGATCTTTTGCTTCAAGGAGATATGCTGATAATAATGGGATTGTTTGTTTGCTTGGGAGTGAACAATTTTCTTCATGTGGAGAATTCTCAAAATATGAGTCAATGATGCCAACTCAAAATGATGTGAGAGGAGTTGAAGATGATTCTGTGGCTCTTTAATTTATTATTTTGATTTTGATTGTGATGATGATTTGCAAGACCTAGATCTTCATGCAGAGGAGGCAAAATCTCCCACAACAACAATGAAGATAATGGATATCCTTTATTTGATAAGCCTCCATCCCCATTAGCTAGTAGAGGTGATGACCTTTATTGGTGTAGAAATAATCCACTCTTTGATGAGGAATCTGATAATGCATTTGACACATGGTCAGGATATTGTTGTGAGGAAACAATGCAATACATTGACAAGTTTTTTGAAAGCAGTGCTTATTAATCTTTCACATTTGGTATTGATGTTGTAGGAGAGATTAGGGATCATGAGGAGATTGAAGTTTCCTAGTGTTTCTCTCAAGAATGTGATTTCCCTTATGAGGATGATCCAGAAATGCTCCAGTCACATGAAGGATGCAATGATTCAAGAATCCATAATATAAGTTGTTCACAAGTGAATGCACAAATTACATTTGAAGGATATTTGAAATGTGATTTGGTTTTGTCATCAACTAAGCATGTTAACTGTGATAATGATGAAGAATATGAAGATAAGAATGTCATTGTTCAATGTATGGATCTTGAATCCAATGTTGATATCCCAACTACCCATGAATGTTTGTGTGAAGCAAAGATGGAAATGTTAGTTACACTAGACAATGATGATGTATATGTTGATGAAAGAGGAGGTTTAGTATTGAATAACCAAATTATGCATTATAATACACATATGGGTCATGGATTAACATTACTACCCATTAATAATGAAAGACAATTTGATTTGTGTGTAGGGCAGCCAAGTGATGTAAAATTTTACATGGGGTATGATGTTGATCAATATGCATGTGCATTTGAATTCTTTGTTGATGCTCCTCATCTTCTTAGCATGATTATGGATATGTTTTCATCTAGTGAGGAGAGCACTTATGTGAAGTAGGATGAAGATGCTCTTGAGTATGTATTTATTCTTGTTCATGCATTAGGGGATTGTTGGCCTAGCATACAACAAAGTGTCTATGAAGGATTCCAGTTTGATGCACAAATTGAATGTGATGTCAAAGTTAATGATCAAATGGAATATGAACATTTCACCTTTCCATTTCAATCAGATAAGTATATATTGGAATAGGATAATGAACAAGATAGTTTTGTAGCATGTATGGTCAATTGCATTGATCATAATGGAGCTGATTGTGTAGGATTGCTTGGTAGAAGTGTTGATCCATTATATATATCTGAGGATAAAGTCTTTGATAGAGGTAAGAATTACCTTTAAGTTTTGGGGGCATGGGGCCTCCAATTTGGGAATTGAAGCCTATGGAACTGAAGAGGCTTCTAGAATTCACAAGAAGACATACTGTATAGCTTTGTAATAACTATAAATAGGTTTGTTGTGTTTGCTTTTGGTTGTTCCTGCTTGCCTTGTTTAAGCAATCTCCTAGGTTTTTTGTGCTTCTTTGTTGGTCTGCTTCAACCAAAGATTTGGATTCTTGCCATACCCGCTAGGGGTATGCGTCCCTGAGCATGAGCCACTAATAGAGCTTCCAAAATTTTTGCAAAATTTTGAGCAAATCTTGATTTTGATCATGATTGTAAGCCTTTGTGCCTAAGGATGGGTTATGGGTGTGGTCTAGAAACCCTCACCTTACAAATTCTTATCATAAACACTTAGGCATTTTAATTTTGCTTTGACTTGCTATAGCCAGTTGTTGATCACTTAAGTCACCACTTAAGTCATTGAGTGTGTATTATTACCCACCTCTTTGTCTAGGTTTGTTGGTTACCCAATGCCTTTTATCATTTTAAATTCTCCCACAGTCGGGAAAAATATTTTATGGAAAAAGACTTATGTTTTAAGTCATTCTCTCGAGGGTTGAGTCTCGTCGGACTAGTCATGGCCCCATTTTTATTTCTAACTTTATTGGCATGTGTAGAAATCTCGCCCCTTGAATCTAAAGATCAAATCCCAACTTTTTTATCGCATAGCACTCTTGACTTAAATAATGGTTTTCAAGATGGCGCAAGGTTTGTGATTGCTTGACACGTGTACTCACTAAGGTGGGGCTTAGTCTACATTTAGATACCCGATGCTCAATGGTTATGATATTGATAGTTGATGTGCAATGTCGATTTTAAATCTTGACCATTCATCGCCCACCTCGCAAGATTAAAATAATGTCTACGAGAGACTGGCGAGGTTTGCGAATGAATGACGTGTGGATTCCTCAACCGCTTAGAAGTGAATGGTTGAGCCTACGGATGGGTGTGTTAGCGCCTGGTTTGATGAAGGTCATTGGTCAAAAATTAGTGGGTGATAGAGATGAGAATTCAAACCCGATTGACTCAATCTGAGTTGTCTGGTATGCCACCTCATTAGGAGATCTACGATCAACATTCAAAAAACCAAAAATGTGAAGGTAATAGTCATTTTGCTTTGTGCAAGTAAAGAATTAATGGCATAAGGTCTACAGGAGTAATCAATTTGATCTTGGTGCTGTATGCAACCTAAAATGGTCACCTAGACTTTGGGCCCCATTTATTTAATTTGTCAACATCAACTTTTTGAATCAATGATTATCACATTTTCAAATCAAATTTCTTAGTCAATTCATAGCTATTTCAAATGTTTCAATTTTCCCTAAGGTTTGAATGCTTCATTAATTTTATTTAATCAAAAGAAATAAATCCCTTTTAATAAATAAAATAATTTTATTTAATTGAAGTTAATATTACTTAAATAAAATGATGCTATTTAATTAAATCTATTTTAATTAAATAATTTTATTTTATTTTATTAATATTCATTTCTAAATTACATAATCTTATTTTATTTTATTAAAAGAGATATTATCATCTTAAATTAAATAAAATAAATGAAATATCCTCTCAAGAATATCCTGTGATGAAAAATGGAAACAAATGCTTAAAAGGGAAATAAACTAAAAAAGAATTCCAATCAAGATTTGTTTCTATTTTTCTATTTATCCCACATTGCTTCTGAATTTGCCTTCAATTCCACTTTTGCCTATAAAATGAGCCCTCTCATTCTCATTTAAAAGATCACGAATTTTTACATCAGACTTATGCTACAAATTTTCTTGAATTTTATCATTTGAGATTACACATTAGTTTGATTTTATAAGCATCTTAGTTTTAGAGCATATAGTTTAATATTACATTTTAGCTTAATCTTCATAGTAGATTAATTTGCAAAATAATTCATTTATGGCATTGCATGTAGATCAATTTTTATTTCAATAAATTAGTTTTGTTTATTGCATTTTATAGTCATTTAGATTAGTTTTCATTGTTGCATTGCAAGAACAGGATTCATGGAGATTGGCATTCTTGCTTCTCCTCTTTGAATCTCTCGTTCCGAGATTGTATTTGCAGGGGTAACAGGGTTAATCTGAGGGCCACAATATCAATCCCTGCTCTTCTCGGATAGAGAGCTGTGAATTGATTTGCAAGGACTCATTATTGAATATCCTTGCATGCAAAGATTCACAGAAGTATAACATATTTTCAGTTATACATTTTGGCGCCCACCGTGTTTAATTTTTAATTTTTAATTTAGTTTAGTTTTTAATTTAGTTTTTAATTTAGTTTTCAATTTAGTTTTTAGTTTTTAATTTAGTTTTTAATTTAGTTTAGTTTTTAATTTTTAGTTTTTTTAGTTTAGTTTTTAGTTTATTTAGTTTTTAGTTTTGCTTCATAAATCCAGCTTCCACTCAGTTGCAGGAAAAATGATTTCTAGGTTTTGTAGCTAGGGTCAAAATCTAATTTGGGTATTTTTCAGTTTTATGATTTCTTTCACAGATCTGAAGAAAATAGCTGCACAAAAACCGTCGCGCGTCATTTTTTTCAGCTGGCTAAAGATTTAAAAAAATTATTTTTTCATCTTCTACTTGCTGGATCAAAAAACGATTTCTGGGTTTTATTTTTTGCTTCAAAAAATTTATGGGTTTCTGTTTTTATCTACTCATTATAAACAGATTTTTCAGAAATCAAATTTGAAGATTTTTATGCATGTTTTTAATTTAGTTTTTAATTTTTAGTTTTTAATTTACTTTAGTTTTTAATTCTAATTTAGTTTTTAATCTTAATTTAGTTTAGTTTTTAGTTAGTTTGGTTTAGTCTTTAATTTAGATTTTTAAATTATATTTTTTTTAGTTTCTAAAATTCAAATTAGATTTTTTAAAACTTTGTTAATTTAAAGTAGATTCTTTAACTTTGTTAATTTAAACTAGATTTTTTTACTTTAGATTTTTTAACTTTATTAATTTAAATTAGAATTATTAATTTAGATTAGATTTTTTTTTTAATTTAGATTAGATTTTTAATTTTATTAATTTAGATTAGTTTGGTTTTAAATTTTTAGTTTAGTATTAGATTAATTTAGTTTAATTTTAGTTTTGTTAACTAATTCTTTTTAGATTAAATTTTGACTAGATTAAATTAGATTTTTTAATTCTGGTTCTTCTGAATTCTTTTTTCACAGCATAACAGTTTCTGCAGGACGCCAGTCAGAGAACTTGAAACACACTAACGGTTTGATTGCAGGACGCGTGACAAAGACTTAAAAACAAACACTTACGCTTGTCAAAGATCTTATTTAAAAAAAAATATTGTGTTTGTTTTCCTGCTTTTCAATTCACATAGTCTAATAGGGCTTCGTTAAAATTCTTAGGAGTTTCGATAGTGAGTAGGGAATTTGGCTCTTTGTTACATGGAGGTGATGACCATGGACAAATCCAGGCTCCTGATGATCTTACTAATATGACGAACTCTTAGGGAGCGGAGCAAGGTAGTGAATCTTTAGCACTTTCACTCGTCAGGGGATTATGCTCTTCTCTCATTGAGAGAATCAGAAACCCAAAAGCGTGTGGATTTGGTGAAGTGAAACTAGTTCGGTGATTAAGGCTGTTTAACGTGGTTTGGGTAAAGAGACGGGCTAGAGAAGTATGCTCTTCTCCTTTGAGAGAGAATCAGAAAATCGGGAACCCGGAACCGCCGCCATGTCCAAAGGTCACCTTTTAGAGGGAATTCGGCCGGAAGTTGAACCTCCAGAATCCACTCCAAGTGTGAGTACATTAATACCTATCACGGGTGATTCCACCTCACTATAATAAAGAACGCCTTTGTTGGATCTAAAGACTCCAAGACCAGTAACTTCTTTTTCCATGACTTGGACGCATCATCATGGAAAAGCTCATATTGCACTGAGCCGCCCGAAATTCCCGCTATGGGGTGTGTGATTTTCGTGTTGGTGGTCACAGCCCTGAGCCTTATCAGAGGCATCGAAGGTTATTGTGAACGGAAGCCAAGTAAAAACCTCTTAGTTGCCTACCCGGTTCACCTCCGAAAGGAGTCATAATCTTTGCGCAAGGAGGGGAAGAATCTCTCCGTATGTTGATCATACACAGATTCCCATCATAGGCATACACCGACGCTTTGGAGGCGGTTACAACACTGGCCCCTGCTATAAGGGTAACCTTTGAATGTACACTGTTGAGTCCTTGGAAACACCAAAAACACGGGCGCCCTCTAGGGGGTGACACGGCTGTGTGAGGTGCACGTATGCGCATAAGCAATGGGGCAAAGGTTTTGACTTCTCACCATTTTCTTTGGTAGGGATAGCTATGTGTTTGTTTTTTAGTCTTAAACATTGTCCAAACATCTTCAAACAAGACTCCCCCGATACTATCAAGTTGCTTTGTCCCTGATAGATCTGTTATTGACTACTTTTTGTATCACAACTTGTCTGATTGAAACCTATGTGCTTGATCAAAATCTGTGGATATACTTGCTTAATCTTTGCAAACAAACAACAAACTGAAATACTGAGTTCTTCGATTGGGTGACTTGTCCCAGTTTTAGAGACTTGTTCTGTATTTAGGGTTTATGTGTCCTTGACCTTTTGAATTAGTGATCCTTGATCTCATAAGCGATTTTGCTTGAGATTGGCAAATTAGGAATTGTTCCTGTCAAATAGATAAATTTTTAGACTCTTTGATAACACACCTGGAGAGTGCTAGTAGTCTCCTTGTCCACCCATTTTCATACAATTCAAACTCAGTACACTTTGTGTAAGTCAGCCTCCTGATCCATATGTGCTAGGTGTTCACCCAAGAATTGAGCACCTCTGTGGCAGTGTTGGTTTGCACCTATTTGCAACAGTTCTATTTCACCATCTCTCTGGACAAGAGAAAACTTTTACTATCCTAGTCTCCGTGTTGACGTTTAGAATTGTTCTGCTTACCTCAACTCTCCCTTTCATGTCACTACAACAAGATATCAAGTGAGCTAAAGCAAGTTTCAACTTATAGTCTTGAATCAACTAATTCTAAAAAGAGAAAGGAAAATGAACCAATATTTGACCAGTCACCTAGGAGTCAGTCTGAAACCTATTTGGACCCAAAGAGCCATTTTAGTGACTTGAGTACCCCCTCAACACCTTCCCACTCAGGTATGGATATGAGTTATACTGTCACTCGGCGGGAGAGGGAAGCCATGGATCAAAATCTTGATGATATCTATGAACAACACAAAAACAACATGATATTTGGAAATTCTTCTCATGATGATCAACCTGGTTCACCCCTCATTAATACAAGATATTTGGATGCCCATCAATGGGATGAAAGGTATAAGAGACGAGCTCACCAAGAACAATGGTCACAACACGAAGACTAAGACAATGAACCTCGTGATGCTCATGTCAATACAACGTATACCAATGACTTGTTCAAACAGTCTAGACCAAGCTCACCACTTCAACATACCTCAAGGTTCACAAGTGATAGGCTTAGAAGAATTGAACGCGAAAAGAAAGCCTTTCTAGATGAACAAGCTGCAAAACAAGAAAAGTTTAGACAACTTGAGGAAGAGAGCCAAGCTTTATTGGAAGTACAAAGGAAA
>VDFB02358134.1:171610219-171626127 GCA_007258455.2 Sequoia sempervirens | reverse complement strand
CTGCATGCAAGGAAAAATCATCTGCTCGAAAGGAAACTGTCTATGATTGGAAATGGCGGATAAGGATGCACATAAGACAAAATCAGAATGTGAATAGAATAAAAGTAGATCGATTCTAATTTGAGAGTGTGGATGAGTTGAGTTGTTTTGTTGAGAGAGCATTTCTGTAACTGGATGAACAGTGAATGAAGCTACGGTAAATTACTAGAGAGCTGTATTTCTGATTGTATGTAATTTTGTTGTTACTGTAATACAAAGAGATTCAGCTTGGTGTGGTGGGTTTTTTCCCGAAAAGGTTTTCCCATGTAAATCTATTGTTCACTGTCTTATTGTATTTTCTCTACTTCTATAAATCTTTCATGTGTGTCTTAATTGGATTGTAATTTGAAAATTAAAAGCCCCGCATTGCATTCTTCCCTGTGGATTCGACATTAGGAAAGTGTTTCCGCACCTCTGCTTTCCTTACAAGTGGTATTAGAGCCTGGCCAGTTGTGTTGTCCTTGTGAGTGGGTTGGGTTTTTTTTGTCAATCTTTTCCAGTGGGAGTTTTGTAGAGGTCTGATAATTTAATTACATATTGAGATGGCGAGCACATTCAGAAGGATGGAAATAGAGAAATTCAATGGAAGCAATTTTGAGTTGTGGAAACTCAAAATGGAAGATATGTTAGTTGATCGAGATCTTTGGACTGCTGTGTCTAGAATAATGCCTCAAAGCATGAAGCAAGAGGATTGGGACCTGGCAGATAGAAATTCTAAAGGGCTGATAAGGCTCTGTTTGGCAGACTCTGTTCTTCTGAACGTGCATGAAGAAAAGACTGCCTCTTCCTTATGGAAAAGACTGGCATCCATTTATCAGGGCAAGTCCTTGGTGAACAAGCTGATCTTGAGGAAGAAGCTGTACTCTTTGAGAATGCAAGAAGGAGGGTCTGTTGCTGATCACTTAAATGCTTTCAACATGCTGATTGCTCAATTGAAATTTGTTGGTGTGAAGATTGAAGATGAAGATCGTTGCATGCTATTGCTATGTTCTCTGCCTGATTCTTGGGATCATTTGGTGATGGCTATAGGGAGTACAACATCCACATTCAAAATGGAAGATGTTGTTGCTTGTCCTGCTATCTAAGAAATGAGAAGAAAATCTTCCGAGATGGAAAAGGAGGCCTGGCCGCCGAGGTAGACCAAAGGAGAAAGGCAAGAAGAAGGACAAGAAGTCCTGATCAAAATCAGAAAGGAGATCAAAGTCTCCTAGCAAGAAGCCAAAGGTGAAGTGTTGGAACTGTGGGCAACCTGGTCATGTCCGAAAGGATTGCAAGGAGGAGAAAAAGAAGAAGAAGAACTCTTCTAGAAATGATTCTTCTCATAGTGATGCAGACGCCTTCATTGCAGCTTTGGCTACACGGACATCTGATGATGTTTGGCTAATTGATTCTAGAGCATTTTTCCACATGACATCTCATAGAGATCGGGTTCAAAAAAGCATGAAGAATACAATGGTGGAAAGGTGTACTTGGCAAGATTCATCTTGGAAATTGTTGGTCGGAAGAGTCAATTCAATTCCCTCGGGATGGAAGAGTGAAGGGAATCAATGATGTGATGCATATACTAGGTCCGTCAAAACCTACTCTGTAAGTAAGTCGGTGATATTGAGTGCAGTCACGCTCTCTCGAAATGGCTGCAAGATGACTAGAGGCTCTATGGTGTTGATAGGGTGTTTCGGAAATTGGTACCTTCCTTTGTACAAGCCGGATGCAATAAAGCTATTCAATGCAATAGTGTCTCTACAAAAAGTCACTTAAGCGATTCTCTCATGGAGAAAAAAAGAAGGAAAACGCTCCTACGGAGTAAATTCCATGGAGGTTAAACTCTCCAGCTAGAAAAGACTATGCTGGCATCATAGGCTTGGCCATTATTGGTGAAAAAAGGCTTAAAACCTGAAAAATAAAACCCTCGGGTAGAAGGGGCTCTTGAAGATTGTAACCTTGAGTTCAATTTTGTGAACATTGCATATATGGAAAGCAACACCATGTTTCATTTCATTCCAAATTCTCACAAATCTTCCTCGGGTTTTGCTTGATTTATATATTCATTATGATGTGTTTATCTTGTGGATAGGCTCTAATGAGCATTAGAAAAATGAGCAGCAAGTAAAAGAGTGCAAATAAACACCAAAACAACCTACACCTCAAGATTAGCCTGGTTTGATTCAACATAAAATAAAGACAACAAATGAAACTTTTTACCTTGTGTCAAATCGATCCTTTGGTTGGCCCTTCGATCTTCGGTGTTGTATGCTCCTTGGATGGCACAAGATTCAAGCTAAATGATGCTGTGGGAGGATGAGTGCAAGTGGATGAAAACATGAAAATGGCTGCTGTAGATTGAGAAAACAAAACGCAAGAGTTTGGCTAGCAATGATCTCCTAAATGAGAGAAAAGAGGGGCATTTATAAGAATTTTGAGAATTCCTAGAAGAGATGGATCTGCTGATTGATCCACCAAATATCAAGATGTAGGGCTAAGGTGAGTTGAGAACTCACAAGCCTCACATCTTGACATGTGGCATGGGAGAGGCTTAAGAAAGATGAGGTGACATGAGGTGTAAGAGAAGCACATGACATGGAGGGGGGCAAAGCACTTTGGGATTTCATTGGACAAGATCTCCTCATAAAGGAGGTCCTTGTCCCCATGTGGTGAGAGGATTACGTGAGGAATTAAAAATTCCTCAAATATCCTTATGGGGAGAGGGGAAATAATTTTAAATTCCAAAGGGTGCATTGGGGCATTAAATGTGAATTAAAAATTCACATAGGGAAGTGGAGTGCCTTGTCCAAAAGGGGAAGGCCTTTAATAAGGTTGACCAAGGACACATGTCATAAAGGACATGGGGAAGAGAAAAGGAATTTAATATTCCTTGAAAGATGAGAGTGGAATTAAAAATTCCTCAAAGGACTTTGGGAAGACAAAAGGAATTAAAAATTCCTTGGGGGATGGGAAGAGTTGACTAAAGGGGTGATTAGACAAGCTGATGAGGGGTTAGAGGAAGGTTAGGTGGCTAAGAGAGATTAGAGGCCAACTTGCAAAAGTTGGAGGATGTGACACATCCTAATCAAGGATTAGGCATGTGCACATCCTAATGATGGGATTAGAAGAAGGATTAAGATTAGATAATAAAAGATGGAGAATGTGACATGAAGGGAATTAAATAAATGGAATATTTATTTAATTCAATTGATGGAAGGAGGATTAAAGAGATAAGGTATTATTGATTAAATACCTTAGGGATTTGGCAGAATTAAAGCTATTAATTAAATAATAGCAGTATTACTTAATTAACGAAAATAAGACGAAAGGGGATGAATTTGGATAAATTAAGTGTCCAAATTTAGATGTCTACAGGTCCAGTGAATGTTCCTTCTCTGTCTAAATCAAGATACTATGTTTCGTTTATTGATGATTATTCAAGAAGAACTTTTGTATATTTTCTGAAAAGTAAATAAGAAGTGTTCAATCAGTTTAAGGAATTTAAAAACCTTGTAGAAAATCAGACTAGTAGAAAAATAAAATGCTTAAGGACTTACAATGGCGGTGAGTTTTATTCAGATGAATTTGAAAGGTACTGTACAAATCATGGGATTAAAAGACATAAGACTACACTTACACTCCACAAAAAATGGAGTTGCTAAAAGGTTCAACAGACAATAATGGAAAGAGCACAAATATCCGAAAGCAGTGCTGGCTTGGAGGAGAAGTTCGATGAAGCAATATCTACAACATGTTACTTGGTAAATCATTCTCCTAACTCGCTCTTGTTGAGAAGACGCCTTTGGAATCATGGTCTGGAAAGAAGCCCTCTCTGAGACATATTCATGTCTTTGGCTGTGAGGCATATGCATATGTGCCATTTGAAAAAAGATCCAAGTTGGAAAACAAAGCTATAAAGTGTATTTTTATTGGCTATAGTGCTGGCATAAAAGGATACAAGCTTTGGAATCCTGAGACTGAGAAGGTTTTGTACAATAGAAGAATTATCTTTCGTGAGCTGAAACCTTCTACATTGGATCTACAGTCAGAGAAGAAATTAGAAAATGAAAAGGATGTAGCAGAAATTCCTCAGACACCAGATAAAGAGGAATTGAAAAATCAAAATGTACCTGATACTGAGGAGAGCTCAAGTAGTTCTGAAAGTTCTGAAGAAGATGAAGAACCACCTTAGCCTCAGCCTGTGAGGAGGTCAACTCGTGAAAGAAAGCAACCTGATAGGTATGGGTTTTCTTTAATAGAGTCTACTTGTGCTTATGCTTTAATTTCTAGCACTGATGAACCTAGGACTGTGAAAGAGGCATTTAAAATGTTAGATTCAAAATCTTGGTTGGAAGCCATGAATGGAGAAATGGCATCATTAGAAAAGAATGATACTTGGAGTTTGGTGCCATTGCTTAAAGGCAGAAAAGCTATGGGCTGCAAATGGGTGTTTAAAAAGACAATAGGTCTAGACGGTAGTGTGGAGAAATATAAAGCAAGGCTGGTTGCGAAAGGATATTCCCAGGTAGAGGGAATTGATTATGGAGAAATATTTTCTCCTGTAGCTAAGTTGACATGCATTAGATTTCTTTTGTCACTTGCAGCAGCGTATGAATTAGAGATTGAACAGATGGATGTGAAGACAACATTTCTTCATGGTGATCTTGAAGAAGAAATTTATATGTCCCAGCCGGAGCACTTTGTGGAGAAAGGTAAAGAAAGACTGGTTTGCAAGTTAAAGAAATTTCTGTATGGTTTAAAACAGTCCCCTAAAATGTGGTACCAACAGTTTGACATGTTTTTTTTGTCATTGGGATTTGTAAGATCAAAATGTGATCATTGTGTGTATTACAAAGCTGAAAGTGATCAAGTCCTTATTATTGCACTCTATGTTGATGATATGTTGTTCATAGGCAATAGTAAGCTAATGATTTCCGATCTTAAGTCTTAGTTGTCTGCAAAGTTAGAAATGAAAGATCTTGGTGCAACAGGGTATATTCTGGGAATGGAAATAACCAGGGACAGGAAGAATAGAAAACTTTGGCTCAGTCAGAGTAAGTATATCAAGACTGTTCTAGAGAGATTTGTATGACTAAGTGCAAGTAGCTAGTTGTTCCAGTTACACTGGGAATGAAGCTATATGTTGAGGATTATCCAAAATCTCCTACTGAGATGGAGGACATGACCAGTGTACCTTATGCTAGTGTAGTTGGAAGCCTTATGTATGCAATGGTTTGTACAAGACCAGACATTGCCCAAGTAGTGGGAGTTCTTAGTCGTTTTATGGCTAATCTTGGAAGGACACATTGGGATGCTGTGAAGAGAGTGTTTAGATATTTGAAGGGCACTTCAGACTATGCTTTGTGTTACCATGGTAACTTGGTTGAATCACGAGAACTCTCGATTCGAGATTATGTGGACTCTGACAGGGGACATTGACAGCAGGAGATCCACCAGTGGATATATTTTCACGATGAATGGTGGTGCAGTGAGTTGGATGAGCAAGCGGCAGGTAGTCGCTTTGTCCAATACAGAGGCAAAATACATGGCAGCAACACATGCCTGTAAAGAAGCAATCTGGTTAAAATGTTTGTGTTCTAACATTGGTTTTGATGCAAGAATGATTACTATTTACTGTGACGGTCCGAGTGCTATATGTTTGGCAAAGAATCCTACTTTCCATGCTAGGACGAAACATATAGATGTACAGTATCACTTTGTACGAGATATGGTGGAGGATGGGAAGGTCTCTTTGGAGAAAGTGGATACTATGGAGAATGTTGCAAATGCATTGACGAAGCCTGTGAGCACAGACAAGTTCAGGTGGTGTGCCAGTTCGATGGGTCTCTTGGCCCATGATTTTCAGTAGTTTTATTATTCTCTGGAGGTGTCAGTAAGATCTTCGTCAAGTGGGAGCTTGTTGGAATATGTGCCTCAATCCTTACTGACATGAAACTCCTTGAAGGAAAATTCAGTGTGACATCATGGATGTCTGGCTGACTAACTGTTCTGAAGCTCTTAAAATGTTCATATCGCTGTGACAGGGTTGATGCCTTGCTGACATGTCTATCGCTGTGACCTTTTGGCGAATGGAAACCTTCGGGCAACAGTGTGATCTTATCGGGCATCGGGGAGACTTGGCTGAAGGGTCTATTGTCGGTATGTGGTCTCACCGACCTGGAATGTCTTACCGATGGTATCTGGCTCTATCGGTGAAACAAGGGTTTCGGTAAGATGTCTCCGCGAGTATGAAATTTCTTACCGATAATGTTTAGCTATTGGGGTAACATAAAGGTTGCGGGGAGATGTCTCAATGATGAAGCTAGGTCACGCCGACAGGAGTATTCTTGTGGTGCCTTCGCGGTGACAAAATACTTCACTGAGAAGTCTTGGCAACTTGGATAAGTCACGTCGATAGTCTTCGGTAAGATTTGGGGCACTTAGAGAAAGGTCACGGCGAAAAACATGAGTCTTGCCGACTGTATGTGACTTTCAGGGTGACATGGGATGTTCGCTAAGACATCTCGGCGAAAATGGTAGACCATTCAGTGGAAGCTTTGTCTCTCGGTATGATGTCTCACCGAAACTGTGGGGTCTTGCCGATAGTAGTAGGGCTTCGGTGTAGCATGAAGTGGTCGGTGGAAAGTCTTGGCGAGAACGAAGTGTCTTGCCGATAGTATAACTCATTGCTGTGACTTCTGACTTCGATATGAGTATCACCGAAATGCGATTGTCACACCAAATGGAAATTACTCGACGACATGACTCGAAGACTTCGATATGAGGTCTTGGCGAGATCGGTATGTCTTGCCGATGGTCTCTCTGAGTTCGATATGACTTATGGTTTTCGGTATGATTCTTGTTGAATGAGAATCCTCTTGCCAACTGTTGGGGTCTGAAGCCGATATCGATAGTGAATACTTTGTGGCATCGGGGAGACACTGTTAGTGTCTCACTGATATGCCAACAAAGTTTGAATGTTGTTGACCGTGTGATCATCCTATGTGGCATCCTGTTGGACCAATCAGAGGAAGCGGTTTTCAAACGGATGATAGTTGGTTTTTTGCATCAGTTGCAATGCTGGAAAAACTGCATGCAAGGAAAAATCATTTGCTCGAAAGGAAACTGTCTATGATTGGCAATGGCGGATAAGGATGCATAGAAGACAAAATCAGAATGTGAATAGAATAAAAGCAGATCGATTCTGATTTGAGAGTGTGGATGAGTTGAGTTGTTTTGTTGAGAGAGCATTTCTGTAACTGGATGAACAGTGAATGAAGCTACAGTAAAATACTAGAGAGTTGTATTTCTGATTGTATGTAATTTTGTTGTTACTGTAATACAAAGAGATTCAGCTTGGTGTGGTGGGTTTTTTCCCAAAAGGGTTTTCCCACATAAATATGTTGTTCATTGTCTTATTATATTTGCTCTACTTCTGTAAATCTTTCATGTGTGTCTTAATTGGATTGTAATTTGAAAATTAAAAGCCCTGCATTGCATTCTTCCCTGTGGATTTGACATTAGGAAAGTGTTTCCGCACTTCTGCTTTCCTTACATCTTCGAGTAGGGACTTCTATAGCAATGAATTCTTCTCTAGAATAGCTAAGATATCCCAAAGAGATACATTAGTAGAGGATTTCTTCAATTGTTCCACCACATTGAATGGCAGAAAATTCAAAGGATTATGTTCCTTAGCCCTTGTTATAATAATCTCCTTTTGCATCTAAATTTTCTATGTAATTGCAGAGGAACTAGGAGTTTGGTCGGGGACACTTTTTGGCCGCAGGACGGTCGATTCGCCCGTGAATCTCCTCTTAGAGAGAGTATTGTAATTTGATTGCACTTGCAGGGCCTTGGATGTGGAGGCCTCATTTGCAAACACCGCTTCTTCTTCTTCCATCCATGAGAAGAGCGCGTGATCTGGAGCTATGTTTGTCTCTTGCTCCAAGGACATTCCTTGCATTTGTACAGTGAGTACCACATTTTCCATTTGCGGAGAGGCATATACATAACCTCCTGAATCTAACACCATGCCTTGATTATGTTGTTTCGCCACTCTTTGTTGTAGATTTCTGCGTGAGAAATTTTAAGGCATATGTGCTTCGTTGTAGGGGAAGCACCAGGGATTGATATCCTTAGCGAGATTCTTTTGTCTTGTTGTCAACTCTCTACTTGAGCTTGGGTGAGCATTTTGCATTGGAGTAGGTACCAACACCATTTGATTACTTGTTTGAGTTTGTGGATTTGTGTGCGAGCCTCCTTGGAACTAATTTTTTCGGTAGGAAGATCTTATGCCTTGATAATTTTGGTAAGTTGGCTTCAAAAGCATGGATTGGTTCTGTTTGATGGTAGTTATTTCATTTGATATGTTCCGTAACAAATCCTTGACATCGCTCATCGCATATTTTGAAGGATTAGATATAGAAGTAGCACTTTGCGGCGCACTTAGATATGCGTACATAGATTGGGGAGGAGCAATCGCACTGGTAGAAGCTATCTCCTAGGCGGGAATCGACAACTCTGCAAATATAGGCATAGCAGGCTGAGGCGGTAACTTTTCAACATCGATCAAATTATTCTCTACCTAAACAACAACACTATATGCACATGGCAAGGTGTTCCCACCAAGGGACTAGACCATCATTGAAATGTCAGAGTTGAGGGACTTTAGATAGAGCATGAATGCCAAATCTACAGGTGGATAGATTGTAGGATGAATCCTTTGCCAAGTTGTGTGAAACCGAGCATTAAAGTCAGTCATGGCCTCCTGAGGGGCTCACTTTATAGTCGCTAGCTATTGAAATAGTGAAGAATGATCTCCATTGTTTGAAAACCGCTTGTAGAAAGGATCTCCGAGCTGATCCCAGGTACCGATAGTATTGGCTCCCAAAGTGCGATACTAATCTAGCGCTCTACCTTTGAAAGAGGCTATGAGCAACCTTAGCGCGATATTTTGGTCGGTAACAACATGCACCAAACACACGTCCACCACATTTTGAAGGTGTTCAGATGGTGTTTTTGAGCCTTCCCCAATGAATTTTGGTATAGCTTTTAAAGCAGAGGTTAGGATAGGAACCTAAACAACGGGTGCTACTAGTGCTACAAGAGGTCTTCCGACATCCCATGCGACATAATTTCTATTAGCAATCAACAACATGGATGGTGGAGGGATCAAAACATTCATTGGATGTGTTCTTGTTCATACTATTACTAGCTATGGCACTAGTAGGCCAGGGTTTTTCGCGGTTTGGGATCTAGTAATACGCTGATGGCTCATACACCCACTTTAGATTTATATACATTGAAGCAAGTCCCACTGGGTGTGCTAGGGAAAAACCTGTTGATGCCTAAAAATGTCAAGCAATAGCCTTATGGGAAACTCATTTAATGGGGGCACCAATTGCGTTAAACTGAGTGACCTCTAGGTTTTTCAAAGAAGTTGGATCCTTCTATATTTGGGGGGTTTGGAATGGGAAAAGGAAGAAAATATATAAAATGAAGATCTAACCTAAGGCGATGCGCCAAGATATAGGTGTGGGAACGGTAAATCTTCCTTTCAGATGGGATTTAAGGGCCCGTTCAACAATCTACATGTCCAAAAATAACAAAGAGCATAGATGAAAAGCCTAAGAAGTTTATCAAATAACATAAAATAACTTCCATACACATTTACTGAAAAAAAGAGTCCAAGACATGGTCTGAATCAACAAACTTATATTGAAATTATAGAAGTTCTGCAAATAAACTACTCATTACAATAACAACATATTATAATTTTTTGTCAACTAACTAAGAAACAGAAAGGCTGAACAACAATGACACAGTCTATGAATCTTAATACAACAATAAAAAACAATACAAAGGCCCGATGTCTTTCCATAATTTTTTCTGTTTATTCTCTGAACTCAGAACACCTTTTTGGAAAGCTGAAGCAGTATATATAGAAAAGCATCCCACCACCTAAGAGCCAGTAACATAAAATATTCCTTAGCATGAGCAATGATGTTTGTCGCAATGATTTTCCATGGCTATTGCAACAAAAAAGATTCCAAAGCATCGAATGCAGTCGCCTTCGAACTAAATGCATCCCCTTGTGAATGATCACTATGGTCCTAGTGTAGAAGCAACAAAATTCCCATTCAGACACGTGTTGCTCACCCACAAAGTTGGTTAGGACACATGGCGATAGGATAGGGTTTGTCACTCATTCTTTCCTTTCAACACCGATAATCCTTGTGAAGAAGACATGTGGAAGAGTCTTTGTCTCGAGCATTGACTATCAGGTTTTCCAAATGATGCTTGCAAAATGATGCTACGTGGCATGCAAGCGGAGTTTGGTAGTGAAGCAAAGGGGAGTGGGCTCTCAAAGGCCCGTGCTGCTGAAACGTGGAGGCTTGGCGGGAATCGATAGAGAAGCAAGGGAAGAAATCTTTGCAAGGAGTGCACAACAGACATGTGGAGGCAGCGGGAGAAACTCTTGAAAAAGGGCTTGAAGATATTCAAATATATGAGGCACAGGTCGGGGCAAAGCAAAAAAATATTATCAACCCAAAGGGAGCTTTAGGGATTTTTAATCCACACTTACATTTTGGAAGGGAGGAAGATTGGAGATAAGTCTCTTTGAAGAATCTTCAACAAAGAGTGTATTTTCCATTTTGGAAGGTATTAGAGGTAGGTTTCATAGCTTTCTTTGTAAAATATGAAAGTTGAATATATTGTTATTATTAGTGTATTTCATAGGTAGATTTAATCTTAGTTGGGATTTTCTTTTTTGAGAATATGAGTTTTGGGGGTGGTTGTGAGATTCATATATTGGTTTGATTATGGTGGTGAATTATTTTGTTGCTCGACTTTAGATTATTGTATTTGTAAATGTGTTAGAAATGGATTATTATGTTGGGAGTGGATCTTCTCCATTTGAGGTTAAGAACCTCTCATGTGTTAGTGTTGAGAGAGGTGTGGACACTCTCTTGGAAAAAAATATGTACTCCTTATGATAGAACCATCTCTTAGAAGAAAAATATGTACTCATTATGAAAGAATTTTTCCATTGGTTGTCTTATGTGTTTTTATGTGACAAAAGAAATATGCATTCTTTGTGATTTTTTTAAGCATTGAAATGCATATAGTATATTATGTGATAGTATGCTAAAAGGTGTTGTGTGAAGTTTTGTTATGATTATGGATATGTGAGGATATTGAGTGGTGTTGTAGAGGATGTTAATATTTGATGGAGTTGATATGTTGAACTTGGATGGAATTTAGCTATTGATATTTATTTTAAGGAGTTAGAGTTGTCCTCTTGACCCCCCTACTCCTTGTCCCACCCACCACATTCTCATATTGGATGTTCAAACCTATTAGTTTTGTTGTGTCTTTGAGTATGTATTTTTTATTATATTGTGAAAATTAATTTCTATGAGAATCTCTTAGCTTGTGGTTGGGCTTGTGAGCAAGCCCTATAGTTAAGAGGTAAGTAAACCTCTACTGACTTGGATGATAACTTTTGTTTTACAAATTTGCAAAGATGTAAAAGATGATAAAATATATTTTTATCTAGTCTTGATTTGAATTTTGAAACCCTTTCAAATTTAAATGTTAAATTATTGTGAACTTTCATTTGAGAGGATGTGAAATTAGTTTATAAAAAAAGATTTATTTCTTTCTTATGTATATGAACAAATTTATTTGTATGAATCATTATTAAAGAAAAATATAATTTATTTTGTTCAACCATAATAAGTGCATTGCAAATATGCGTGTTCTTGTAGTAAACAAGGGTTTATTTATTGTATTTACATTCATTGGTAAGGGAAACAATTATAATTCACTTGAAGTGTTCTCTTAAATATTAAAAATATATACATGTATTTATGTTTCTAAGTGTTTTTAAAAATATATATTGTGTATGTAAATACATTATACATACATATGGATTGCTTTAAAATATAGTAAAACTAATTAGATTAATTTTTATTAAAAAATAGGAAATCTATTTTTTATTGTAGATTCAAGAAAAAAATAAGAAAAAAATATAGATTTAAATACTCTATCTATTTATGTGGGTGGTTGGGCAGGTAACTCTCCACAAAAAGAGTTGCGAAGAGTTAGACAACGACACTATGGAGCTCTTCATGGCAGGATACCACATAAACATTTTCCTAGCATTGCTAGCCATTGGATTGGGGTGATGATGTGGGGGGCCACTTGGAACTCAGGTGGTAATTGAACATCGAAGGTTGGCGATGGAAGGGGCTGCTTACCTTAGGAAAAAGTTTCATCTCATAGCTGAAAGGAGTGCTACATGGCAGTTCGATTTCAGGGTCTTTTCCTAGAACAATTTGTGGGGCAATAGGTAATGGAGTTTGTTTTCTAGTGTCTCGACTGGTTTTAGAGATATGTTAAGGTATATGGTGTTTGCAAAGAAAATTGTAATGTGTGTTTGATTGTTCGCTATCTGAGGTGGTTTGGGGTAAGTTTGTCATTTACATATAAATGCATAGTCAAGTTTTTGTGCAACATGTTGCCTAGCCTCTTTTGTAATGGTTGGTCTGGGTTTAATAGTTTCTATTAAAGAATGGTTACCTAAGACCTTGTGTGGTCAATTCTGGGCAATGGTAGTTCTAGTGAATGGTGGAAGATAGTCTTCTCTTGCCCCATAGTCTGTGGGTGTGATAAGTAAAATTTTCTAAAATATCGATAGAATCCTTATCTTACCTATAAAAAAAAAATCTATCTATTTATAAAAAAATGTAATTTCTACTCTTAGATTGCAAGATATGTATAATAATAAAAAGTGTGGCAAATATTTCTAAAAAATAACATTATATGATCAACTTTAAATTGCCATATCTCCTTTAATATTAATCTAAATGTTTAAAATAGCCACTTTTTGAAAAACTCTCAAAATGATTTTTTTAATAAATCCAATTTTTTTTGTTAAAATACCTACATGAGATGAATGACCCTCTACAAGTAATTTGATGTGATTTGTTGATGGAGATATGCTTTTAAATAAAATTGATATGGTTGTTCAATATTCATTGAGTCATTCAAGATTGAGTAGCTCATATACCTACAAATTCTCCTCTTGAAATAAGATGATGATTGATTTATTTTTATTTTTATTTTATTTTGTTGAGGATGTGAATGGTCGAGATTTAAAGATGTAATATTTAGATAGATATCTTTATATGAATAGTTAAGATTTAATGTAGTATGAAAATAAATGGTAGAAATGCAAGACTAGTTGAATTATTTATCTATTTATTTATATATAATAGAGAAAGAATATCATATTTATTTTGAAATAAATACATTAAATAGAAAAAATAATTAAATAATATAAGATATTTAGATAATTAGTAAAAATATTTTTTTAATATAAAAATAGTCTAATATTATTTAATTGATTAGTGATGTGAAATTTAAATGTCTATAAATATTCTATTTAATTATTATAAAATTATAAAATATTTTATTTATTAGTAGAACTTAATAAGTTTGTAATTAATTTTCTTATATTTAGTCAAAATAAATTTTGTATTTTATTGATAATTTTAAATTAATAATTAGATGTGTCATAGTTTTATTTCAATTTAACTTTTTTGATATTATGACGAATGTTTTCTTAATCAATTATTCACATGATTTTATATAATTTTACTAATATGATTTATACTTAATTTAATGATCTAACCTAGTTTGCATCATTGAGACACAAACAAACCATTTGCACATAGAAAACCACCCCTAATTTGATGTAGGAGCATCATGCTCCTACCCCTTTGTTTGTGTTGCTCTTTCATCGAATAGAAAATGGAGTTACATCGACAAGAGATTAACATATCGACAAGACGACATTTGATGTCCCAACGACAGATCGATGGTATTGGTAGCGATTGGGGTTCATTGAGAGAGGTAGGCTAGTCGGTGAGAGATTTGTAGAAGTCTCTTTGACATCCCGATGGTGTGAAGTAAAGAAAGGTCATCGAGAGTCATGCTGGTCGATGAGACATTCGTGAATGTCTCTTCGACATTCCAATTTGGTATTGTTGTTCTCATCGGCGAGACAGGGCGGTGTCGATGGGAGTTTTGTAGATGTATCTTCAACATCCCATGTCTGTTTGACATTCCAAGGGTTATGGGTTTAGTTGATTGTTGTGTCGAGGTGACCTCATGGTGTTAGTGAGAGATACTCCTAAGTCTCTTCAACTAGGTGTGTCTCATTGATGGTGTGGTGGTAGCGATGTCGATGTGACATACAAGGTTAGGTGTGACATCTTCTTATGTCTCTTCAACATTCCAAAAATAATCCGATTGAGCTCATCGAGGTGACATGGGGTTTTTAGGGAGAGATCCCCCAAAGTCTTGGCGATATTTCGATGGCAGCGATGAATGATGACGGTCAACGTGGTGGATGGTGAGTGAGGTTACGAAACTTGGCAGAATGATATTTGATGTATTCCACATCATTGTTATAGAATACCTATCTATTGGCCAACTTGGTGGAGGTGTTGATTACAAGGTAACAACTTGGAGATTTTGAATGATGATTGGACGATAATGGAAACTACAACATGAAGAGTGAGAAGGACCTCAAGGATGACATGGAAGAGGAATATAGTATAAAGAGATAGCCTGAGATTGGGAGGAGACATGAGAGGTGGTGGTAGAGTAGCCCGAAGCAAGAGGTTGGTAAGAAGTGAGAGCCGACCAGAATAGGAAAGGAGACATAGAGGTTAGACTAGTGAGAGTCTAAGGTGAATCTATTTTAGATTTGCAGATGCTGTAAAGAAAGCCCATTCGATGGTATGCAATGTTGTATTGACATTTCATTAATAAAAGAAAGCTATGTTTTCTTGCATTTTGTTGTGTCAACCTATGTTGTGTTGATCTGTGTGTGTGTGGTCTCTATGTTAGCTACGAGATCGTGATAGCCTATTAAGGCCCTCTGGTCTCAACTGCATCAAGTGGTATCAAAGCTGGTTGTCCTGAGTCTATAATAGAGCACCAAAGGTGAGGAAATTTTAGTAGGACCTGCAAGTGATGAGCTGATAAGAGTTGTGGAAAGGAATGTTTGTTGCGGACATGAAAGAGGGAATGTAACTACTATCCTCCAATAGAGATAATGATGGGTAGAAGGTGTAGAGTTCCTCCATTAGAGAGAGTGGGTAGAGGAAGCATCTTCTAGGATATTTTTTTGGTAGAGGATAGTTGCGTAAATGAGATATTGTGACAAGGAGTACCTACAACTATAGAGGATTGAGTTCTAGAAGAGACTATTGTAGGTAAGAAGAGACTTGCAACTGCAGAGGGCTTGAATCCTAAAGAGATTTGTTGCAGGAAGGACCTGTGACTGCAGAGGGTTGATACCATAATAGAGAGGGAGAAATTGTTGTGAGGAATTGTAACTACAGGACTTGTGAGTTCTTGAGGATGTCTTTGAACAAGATGACAAGATGGGTCATGTGGAGACCAAGTATAATCCCATTTTGGGAAGAGTATTGGGAGAAGGTGAGAGAAAAGAAGTTGATTGTAGAGCTAAAAGAGGTTGAAATGAAATTAGATTCCCTTGAGAAAAGCTTGGGAATGAAGGGACATAAAGTGCCTATCAAGGAGGCATCCATAGAGACAACTTCATATCTTGATTTATCTATCAATGATTCGTTCCAAACTGTGAATGAAGGTATGGAGAAGGTTGAGAATAAGACCTTGCAGATGATGAGAGAAGATGTGAAATAGTGGAGACAAATGGTAGTAGTATGCCAAGAAGGAAGCATGCAATGTGGAGAAGATTGGGTACATTGTAAAGTACCTACAAATGAAGAAAGAATTGAAGATGAGGTCGAGAGAAGATTAGTTGCAGAGGATTGTGATGTTGCAGG
>VDFB02358134.1:171561099-171610119 GCA_007258455.2 Sequoia sempervirens | reverse complement strand
CTTCCAACTACACTAGCATAAGGTACACTGGTCATGTCCTCCATCTCAGTAGGAGATTTTGGATAATCCTCAACATATAGCTTCATTCCCAGTGTAACTGGAACAACTAGCTACTTGCACTTAGTCATACAAATCTCTCTAGAACAGTCTTGATATACTTACTCTGACTGAGCCAAAGTTTTCTATTCTTCCTGTCCCTGGTTATTTCCATTCCCAGAATATACCCTGTTGCACCAAGATCTTTCATTTCTAACTTTGCAGACAACTAAGACTTAAGATCGGAAATCATTAGCTTACTATTGCCTATGAACAACATATCATCAACATAGAGTGCAATAATAAGGACTTGATCACTTTCAGCTTTGTAATACACACAATGATCACATTTTGATCTTACAAATCCCAATGACAAAAAAAACATGTCAAACTGTTGGTACCACATTTTAGGGGACTGTTTTAAACCATACAGAAATTTCTTTAACTTGCAAACCAGTCTTTCTTTACCTTTCTCCACAAAGTGCTCCGACTGGGACATATAAATTTCTTCTTCAAGATCACCATGAAGAAATGTTGTCTTCACATCCATCTGTTCAATCTCTAATTCATACGCTGCTGCAAGTGACAAAAGAAATCTAATGCATGTCAACTTAGCTACAGGAGAAAATATTTCTCCATAATCAATTCCCTCTACCTGGGAATATCCTTTCGCAACCAGCCTTGCTTTATATTTCTCCACACTACCGTCTAGACCTATTGTCTTTTTAAACACCCATTTGCAGCCCATAGCTTTTCTGCCTTTAAGCAATGGCACCAAACTCCAAGTATCATTCTTTTCTAATGATGCCATTTCTCCATTCATGGCTTCCAACCAAGATTTTGAATCTAACATTTTAAATGCCTCTTTCACAGTCCTAGGTTCATCAGTGCTAGAAATTAAAGCATAAGCACAAGTAGACTCTATTAAAGAAAACCCATACCTATCAGGTTGCTTTCTTTCACGAGTTGACCTCCTCACAGGCTGAGGCTAAGGTGGTTCTTCATCTTCTTCAGAACTTTCAGAACTACTTGAGCTCTCCTGGGTATTGAACATTTTGATTTTTCGAATTCCACTCTTTATCGGTAATGCGAAGGAATTTCTGCTACATCCTTTTTCATTTTTCTAATTTCTTCTCGTAGATCCAATGTAGAGGTTTCAGCTCACGAAGATAATTCTTCTATTAATACAAAACCTTCTAGGTCGGATTCCAAAGCTTGTATCCTTTTATGCCAGCACTATAGCCAATAAAATACACTTTATGGCTGACGGCGGATCTTTTCAAATGGCACATATGCATATGCCTCTGACCAAAGACATGAATATGTCTCGAGAGGAGCTTCTTTCGGACCATGATTCAAAGAGGCGTCTTCTCAACAAGAGCGAGTTAGGAGAATGATTTACCAAGTAACATGTTGCCAGATCTGCTTCGTGAGAGCTACCAAGCCAGCAGCACTTTCTGACATATTTGCGTGCTCTTTCATTATTGTCTGTTGAACCTTTCAGCAACTCCATTTTCTTTGTGGAGTGTAAGGCTGTAGTCTTATGTCTTTTAATCCCATGATTTGTACAGTACCTTTCAAATTCATCTGAATAAAACTCACCGCCATTGTAAGTCCTTAAGCATTTTATTTTTCTACTAGTCTGATTTTCTACAAGGTTTTTAAATTCCTTAAACTGATTGAACACTTCTTATTTACTTTTCAGAAAATATACAAAAGTTCTTCTTGAATAATCATCAATAAACGAAACATAGTATCTTGATTTAGACAGAGAAGGAACATTCACTGGACCTGTAGACATCTAAATTTGGACACTTAATTTATCCAAATTCATCCCCTTTCGTCTTATTTTCGTTAATTAAGTAATACTGCTATTATTTAATTAATAGCTTTAATTCTGCCAAATCCCTAAGGTATTTAATCAATAATACCTTATCTCTTTAATCCTCCTTTCATCAAATGAATTAAATAAATATCACATTTATTTAATTCCTCCTCATGTCACATTCTCCATCTTTTATTATCTAATCTTAATCCTTCTTCTAATCCCATCATTAGGATGTGCATATGCCTAATCCTTGATTAGGAGGTGTCACATCCTCCAACTTTTGCAAGTTGGCCTCCTACAATCCTTTCTTAGCCCACCTAACCTTCCTCTAACCCCTCATCAACTTGTCTAATCCTTGCCTTTAGTCAGCTCTTCTACATCCCCAAGGAATTTTTTAATTCCTTTTGATATCCCAAAGTCATTTGAGGAATTTTTAATTCCATTCTCATCTTTCAAGGAATATTAAATTCCTTTTATATTCCCCATGTCCTTTATGACATGTGTCCTTGGTCAACCTTATTAAAGGCCTTCCCCTTTTGAACAAGGCACTCCACTTCCCCATGTGAATTTTTAATTCACCTTTTAATCTAATGCACACTTGGAATTTAAAATTATTTCCCCTCCCCCATAAGGATATTTGAGGAATTTTAATTCCTAAAAGCATCCTCTCTTATGGGGACAAGGACCTCCTTTATGAGGAGATCTTGTCCAATCCCAAGGTACTTTGTACCCCCCTCCATGTCATGTCCTATCCTTCCATATCATCTCCACCTCATCTTTCTTAAGCCTCTCCCCATGCCACATGTCAAGATGTGAGGGCTTGTGAGTTCTCAACTCATCTTAGCCCTACATCTTGATATTTGGTGGCTCAATCTTGGCCGTCCATCTCTTCTAGGAATTCTCAAAATACCTATAAATACCCCCTCTTTTCTCATTTGGGGGATCATTTGCTAGCCAAACTCTTTGAGTTTGTTTTCTCGATCTACACTTAGCCATTTTCATGTTTCATCCACTTGCACTCATCCTCACAGCATCCATTTAGCTTGAATCTTGTGCCCATCCAAAGGAGCATACATCAAGATCGAAGGGCCAACCAAAGGATGCGATTAAACATAGATATAAAGTTCCATTTGTTGCTTTTATCTTGTGTTAATTCCAACTTAGGCTAATCTTGAGGAGTAGGTTGTTTTGGTGTTTATTTGCACTCTTTTACTTGTTGCTCATTTTCTAATGCTCACATTCGACCTATCACAAGACCAAACACATCATAATGGAATATAATCAAACAAAGAAGATTTGTGAGGGGAATGAAATGAAACATGGTGTTGCTTTCCATATGCAATGTTCACAAAATTGAACTCAAGGTTACAATCTTCAAGCCCTTCTACCAGGTTTTTATTTTTCAAGGTTTTAAACCTTTTTTCACCAATGTGGCCAAGCCTATGATGCCAGAGCAGTCTTTTCTGCTGGAAGTTTAACCTCCATGGAATTTACTCCATCAGGAACGTTTTCCTTCTTTTCTCCATGAGTAGCTTTTAGTGACTTTGCAGAGACACTATTGCATTGAATAGCATGTGCATCCAGCTTGTACAAGGTACCAATTTGAGCACCCCTATCCAACACCATAGAGCCTCTAGTCATCTTGCAGCCATTTCGAGAACGTGACTGCACTCAATATCATTCACACTTACAGAATTAGGTTTTTAGGCGGACCTAGTATATGCATCACATCATTGATTCCCTTCACTCTTCCATCAGGGAATTGAATTGACTCTTCCACGACCAACAATTTCCAAAGATGAATCACTTGCCAAGTACACCTTTCCACCATTGTATTCTTCATACTTTTTGAACCAGTCTCTATGAGATGTCATGTGGAAAGATGCTCTAGAATCAATCAGCCAAACATCATCTGATGCCCGTGTAGCCAAAGCTGCAATGAAGGCATCTGCATCACTCTGAGAAGAATCATTTCTAGAAGAGTTCTTCTTCTTTTTCTCCTCCTTGCAATCCCTTCAGACATGACCAGGTTTCCCACAATTCCATCACTTCACCTTAGACTTCTTACCATGAGACTTTGATCTCCCTTCTGATTTCGATCTGTATTTCCTGTCCTTCTTCTTGCCTTTCTCCTTTGGTCTACCTCTGACAGCCAGAGCCTCCTTTTCCATCTCAGAAGATTTTCTTCTCATTTCTTCTGATAACAGAGAAGCAACAACATCTTCCATTTTGAATGTGGATGTTGTACTCCCTATAGCCATCACCAAATGATCCCAAGAATCAGGCAGAGAACATAGCAATAGCATGCAACGATCTTCATCTTCAATCTTCACACCAACAAATTTCAATTGAGCAATCAGCATGTTGAAAGCATTTAAGTGATCAGCAACAGACCCTCCTTCCTGCATTCTCAAAGAGTACAGCTTCTTCCTCAAGATCAGCTTGTTCACCAAGGACTTGCCCTGATAAATGGATGCCAGTCTTTTCCATAAGGAAGAGGCAGTCTTTTCTTCATGCACGTTCAGAAGAACAGAGTCTGCCAAACAGAGCCTTATCAGCCCTTTAGAATTTCTATCTGCCAGGTCCCAATCCTCTTGCTTCATGCTTTGAGGCATTATTCTAGACACAGCAGTCCAAAGATCTCGATCAACTAACATATCTTCCATTTTGAGTTTCCACAACTCAAAATTGCTTCCATTGAATTTCTCTATTTCCATCCTTCTGAATGTGCTCGCCATCTCAATATGTAATTAAATTATCAGACCTCTACAAAACTCCCACTGGAAAAGATTGACAAAAAAAACCCAACCCACTCACAAGGACAACACAACTGGCCAGGCTCTAATACCACTTGTAAGGAAAGCAGAGGTGCGGAAACACTTTCCTAATGTCGAATCCACAGGGAAGAATGCAATGCGGGGCTTTTAATTTTCAAATTACAATCCAATTAAGACACACATGAAAGATTTATAGAAGTAGAGAAAATACAATAAGACAGTGAACAATAGATTTACATGGGAAAACCTTTTCGGGAAAAAACCCACCACACCAAGCTGAATCTCTTTGTATTACAGTAACAACAAAATTACATACAATCAGAAATACAGCTCTCTAGTAATTTACCGTAGCTTCATTCACTGTTCATCCAGTTACAGAAATGCTCTCTCAACAAAACAACTCAACTCATCCACACTCTCAAATTAGAATCGATCTACTTTTATTCTATTCACATTCTGATTTTGTCTTATGTGCATCCTTATCCGCCATTTCCAATCATAGACAGTTTCCTTTCGAGCAGATGATTTTTCCTTGCATGCAGTTTTTCCAGCGTTGCAACTGATGCAAAAAACCAACCGTCATCCATTTGAAACCCGCTTCCTCTGATTGGTCCAGCAAGATGCCACATAGGATGATCACACAATCAACGACGTTCAAACTTTGTTGGCATATCAGTGAGACACTAACAGTGTCTCCCCGATGCCACAAAGTATTCGCTATCGATATCAGCTTCAGACCCCAACAGTCGGCAAGAGGATTCTCATTCGACAAGACTCATACCGAAAACCATAAGTCATATCAAACTCAAAGAGACCATCGGCAAGACATACCGATCTCACCAAGACCTCATATCAAAGTCTTCGAGTCATGCCGTCGAGTAATTTCCATTCGGCCTGACAATCGCATTTCGATGAGACTCATATCGAAGTCAGAAGTCACAACAATGAGTTATACTATCGGCAAGACACTTCGTTCTCGCCAAGACTTTCCACCGACCACTTTATGCTACACCGAAGCCTTACTACTATCGGCAAGACCCCACGGTTTCGGTGAGACGTCATACCGAGAGACAAAGCTTCCACCGAATGGTCTACCATTTTCGCCAAGATGTCTTAGCGAACATCCCATGTCACCCCGAAAGTCACATACAGTTGGCAAGACTCACGTCTTTCGCCGTGACCTTTCTCCAAGTGCCCCAAGTCTTACCAAAGACTATCGGCATGACTTATCCAAGTCGCCAAGACTTCTCAGCGAAGTATTTTGTCACTGCAAAGGCACCACGAGAATACTCCTGTCAACGTGACCTAGCTTCATCGTTGAGACATCTCCCCGCGACCTTTATGTTACCCCGATAGCTGAACATTATCGGTAAGACATTTCATACTTGTGGAGACATCTTACCAAAACCCTTGTTTCACTGATAGAGCCAAATACCATCGGTGAGACATTCCAAGTCAATGAGACCACATACCGACAATAGACCCTTCGACCAAGTCTCCCCGAAGCCCAATAAGATCACACTATCGCCCGAAGGTTTCCATTCGCCAAAAGGTCACAGCGAACACACAGGGTCACAACGATAGACATGTCGGCAAGACATCAACCCTGTCATAGCGATATGAACATTTTAAGGGCTTCAGAACAGTTAGTCGGCCAGACATCCATGATGTCACACCGAATTTTCCTTCAAGGAGTTTCATGTCAGTAAGGATTGACGCACATATTCCAACAGAAGATACCAGCATAGAGCCAACAGAGCAAAAGACCTAGGGAAAGGCCATTGAGTCTCCACCTCAGGCTAAAGTTCTCACAAATAGTGGAGAGAAAGCTTCTACTGAAAGTAAAGGTAAGCCTAAACCGAAACCCTTCTTGACTCTCATTGTCGGTAAGAAGTTTTTACACAATTCTATGATTGACTCTGGTGCTAGTACCACAATCATGCTCAAGCAAATAGTTGAAGCCTTAGGACTTAGCTATAAACCTTTAAAAATAGGGGTTATGCAGCTTGATGGGAACAAGGTTGAAACCGTAGATTTCATTAAGGACCTCCCCTTGACTCTATTCTCCCGCCCTAGTATCATAGTTCCACAAGATACCATGATCATAGACGTTTCCCCAATGTTCGGTCTTTGCTTATCCTGAGAATTCACTTCCAAGATAGGTGGATATCTTTCCTTGGATTGGTCACACTTGATGCTCAAGACCAAACATGGAGCTAAAATGAAGATAGTGTCTAAACCTCTACATTCGAAACATGTAGCAGATGAAGCCATGATCAAATTTGAGGCCGCTCATACCTCTATCACCAAAGAGGAAATGTATTGTACTAAGCTACTAGAAAACGAGAAGGTGACCAGAGACTAGACTGATCAGGAAGAGGTCCTCTTAAGAAAATATATAGACACTGATCCTTTCAGAAATTATCATGCCACTAGATTGGGAACCTATTTCATCTATGATGAAGATCAAGCGATTCTGAAGGTCATGAAGGAATCTGAGGGTAGTCAAGCCTCAAAGCTATGGATGCTACATTTTGATGGAGCAAGATGTAAAGTTGGCCCAACAGCTAGGATATGTTTGACATCCCCATCCAATGAAAAGACCCTCAGGTCTTTTCGCTTTCAGTTTGCTTGTTCGAACAATGAAGTTGAATACGAAGGCCTCGTGCAAGGTCTGAGTCTTGTGCAATGGATGGGTGTTAAATAAATAATGATGTTCGGAGACTCTGAGCTAGTGGTCAATCAAGTCTAAGGGCTCTCAACAGCCAAGAATGTCTGCATGAGATCATATAGGCATAGAGTTTGGGACCTAATTGAGAGCTTTGAAGCCTTCAATATCCAGACAGTGCCTAGAGAGCAAAATGCAGATGCAAATTGTATGGAAGCAATCATATCTCAATTTGACCCTGTTTCTGACCTAATTCATAACATACACTCTGTGTGAGTGATTGTCTGACCAGAAATCCCAGATAATGACTAGAGCTGGAAAATGTTCGAAAGTGATGAACACGTCGCCTCATTCATCCAACAATCAAGAGATTTTGCTAAGCAAATCCAACTAAAAATTGTTGAGGCCTATGAAGGGAAAATTATTCAGTTAAAGTCCAACAAGATTCCAAAATGATTGGTCACTCTCAAAAACCTATTCGATTGTGACGATGCAAGGAATGATAAGAGGAAGTTTGTAGCGGACAAGAGTGACTATGTAGATCTTCAGGTCGTGGACAGAAGAAATCTCATGGTTGGAAAGGATGTCCTGCAACATGATAAAGAAAGGCTCATTCACTTTTGTGAAAAATATAGAGTAGTGGCCTGGTCATATGATGACCTCAAGGGATATGATCCCAAAATCATCCAACATACTATAGAACTGATGAAAGGAGCAAAACTTGTCCACCAAAAGCATAGACCAATAAATTAAAATATTGAATCCTTGATGGCGCAAGAGTTGACAAAGTTAATTCAATCCCAGATCATATTCTCAATCAAGCACAACACATGGGTGTCCAACCTGGTTCCTGTCCGGAAAAGGAATGGAGACATCCACCTATGTGTTGAATTTTGGGATCTGAATAGAGCATCCCTGAAGGACCACTACCCCTTGCCCTCCACGGAGTCTATCTTGCAAATAGTGGATGGCTCGGAGATGTTTTCTCTGCTTGAAGACTTCTCTAGTTACAATCAAATATGGGTAAAAGAGGAATACCAACACAAAACAATGTTCACTACCAAGTGGGGAACATTTATCTACACAAAAATTCCCTTCAATCTCTCAAATGCGGGAGCTACCTTCCAACGGGAAATGGATATTGCTTTCAAAGAATTAATCAACAAGATTATCTTAATTAACCTAGATGATCTGACTATATTCTCTAAGACTAAGGATGATCAATTTGATCATCTAGAAATGGTTTTTAAAATATTCCAAGAGTTCAAGGTATCACTGAACCCAAAAAAATGTTTCTTCGAAGTTCCGCATGGAAAATTATTGGGGCATGTGGTGTCCAAAGATGGAATTGCAATTGACTTGGAGCGGGTAAAGGCAATCAGGGAGCTTCCCCTACCAGTCAACAAGAAGGGAGTTCAATCCTTTCTAGGGAAGGTAAATGTTGTGAGCAAATTCATTTCTAATTTTGCAGGAATAATTAGACCTATTACCCTAATGCTCAAGAAGGATCAGTTATGCAAATGGACAAAATAAGCCAGAGAAGCCTTTGAGAAGGTTAAGGATGTTATTTATTCAACTCTTGTTCTGGTAAACCCATACCTATCAAGGGACTTCATAATGTATGTGTTCAATAGCAAATCCAGCATTGCTAATGTTTTGACCCAGAAGGATGATGAAGGAAAGGGAGAACATCCAATAGCATTCTACTCCCAAACCTTAAAGGATTATGAAATGAATTATAGCTTCATTGAAAGGAAATCATTCACCATTGTTAAGGGGCTCAAGAAGTTCTAACACCTTATATCTTGCAACAAGGTGGTTGTATATGTTGTGCATTCCAGTGTGCGCAAATACATAATGTAAGGAGAAATCATAGAAAAAAGGGCCAATTGGATTACCAAAATCCTTGAATATGACATTGAGTTCAAGCCCACAAAGGCCGTCCAAGGAAGAGGATTGTGAAAGTATCTGGCACATGACGAAGAAGTAGCGGTTGAGGAGGAACAACCCGAGTTGGTCCTGATGAACAAACATGTGTCCAAAGGCTATTGGTTGGCTGATAGGATGAGATTTATGTAGACTGAGAAATACCCAACGAGCCTCCCTTCTCAAAATAAAAGATTCTATAGATTGTAGAACATCGAATATGCAATCATTGAATGGGTTCTTTTCAAAAGGAACTTCAATGGAATTCTCTTGCAGTGTGTCACCACAGAGCAAGAAAAGAAAATTCTAGACATATTTCACAAAGGTCCCGCAGGTGGACACTTCTCTATAAAGACCATCGCCATCAAAATTATGTGTGTCAGATATTTTTGGCCTACACTATTTAATGACTCACACTCTCTAGTTAAGGCCTGCAAGGAATGCCAATTCTTCACAGGGAGAAGGAAGAACTCAGCAATGCCCCTAAATCTAATAGTTATCAAGGAACCCTTTGCATAATGGGGCCTTGATTTTATCAGGATGATTAATCCCACCTCTCTAGTGTTGGACATAAATGGATCCTCACTGCTAGAGACTACTTTACTAGATAGACCAAGGCCATGCCCCTAAAGAATGCAACGAAGGAAGAAATTGTGAACTTTCTCGAAGAACTGGTGACAAGGTTCGACCCACCGAAGACCATCATCTCTGACAATGCTAAGGCTTTCCTGGGCTCAAAGATATGTCAATTTTACTCAATCATGGAATATTCTTAAAAACATCTTCAAACTACTACCCGCAGGGAAATGGTCTGGTCGAGTCGACTAATAAAAATTTAGTCTAAGTCATTAAAAGAAATGGGTCAGAGAATCAAAAAGAGTGGCATAAGAACCTCTAGATAGCACTTGGGGCAGACCAGATAACTCCTAAGAAAGTCCTTAATACTTCATTATACGAGTTGGTATACGGGAAGGAAGTGTTGTTGCTCATCTCCATGGAAATTCCCACACTACAGCTACTCAAATCTATAGAATTTGAACATAACGGAGCCATGGAGGTCCAGTTGGCTGAGTTGCTGGAGGTGCAGGAAAAAAGAGAAAATCCCTTACAACCATGACTAACCACCAACAGGTGGTTAAAAGGTGGTTTGACAAGAAGACCTCAGACCAGGGTCTTAAATGCGGGGACTTAGTGCTAAAATTTAATGAGAGGGTTGCAAAGCCTAACCAACATGGAAAATTTGATACTCTATGGGAAGGCCCTTTTCAAATTATTCAATGCAAGCAACATAATGCATTTGAATTGGAAAAATATGGAAAAATAAGCATTAGGGATTCCAGTTAACAGAATCCACCTCAAATTGTTTAATTAAGCTTTATTAATCATTTTTGTTTGGTCGGTTTTTCTAGAAGGAACCCATAATGCAAGAAGCAGAGAAAGGAACTCATAAAAGCAGAAAATGGAGCCCATAATACAAGAAGAAAAGAAGGCAAAAGAGACAAAAAAAATTGATTAAAAAGTTGTGTATTCATTATGCAATAATATATACTTTGATATTATAATTCCAAAATGGTTCTCAGGCCATACTTTTCAAGTATATATATACTATGTAATTTTTCAAGCACGTATTAAAATCCTTTCAAGGCATATATACAAAAAATGGGAGACAGGATTTCATTTTTCAAACGGGGGCAGGAGCGTCAATAGCATCTAGAATAACTTCATCAACAGCCTTGGGAACAACAGCAGGAGCATTAATAGCAACATCAACATCAACAGCAACAATGGCAAGAGGTGGAGGAAACACCAGGTTTTTGAAATTGGTGTACCACTCCATGTCGTAGAATAGCACCACGCTGTAGCAGCGCAGCAGGAAGTGGCAGGCACGAGTAACTCTTTGGCAGTGCTCTCCAATGGTCAGAATTTGGAACCTGCTCAGGAATGGCACCCACGGCACCACTGCATCTTCTTCAATGTGTCTGTGGAGGTCACTCGTTGTGGGAAGACCAAAGCCATACACTGCATTTGTCACAACTTCGCCAAGGCCACCGAGGTAGCACTTTGGAAAGATTTCTATTGTGAGTCACAGGATCATCTCCTTAGGTACCTGTATATCAAGCAAGGAGGCAACGAAATGAGAGAAAATGTCAATATTAACCCTATACTTATCCTCATATTCTAGCCAATCCCTACCCAGTACCCACTTCATTGCTATAATTTCCAAATAATGCTTGTTCTTTGTCATGCATTTCAGACGCCTACTAGAAATTTCTCCAAGGAAAGTTGCCTGAGACCTATTACTAGTGAGCCTAATTGGAGTATTCATTGCACCTATTTCTAATCCCAACTACCAAATGAAAATTCTTCTCAATTACCAAGTGCAACTTTACTATTGTCTTTGGGTCTATTTATAGAAATATTCGAGGTACATGCATGTGACAAGCATGATGTTGATCGAGTATTAACTTTAAAATCCCATCAAGAGCCAACTCGAAAATCCCACCAAGAGAAAACTCGAGAATCCTACCCAGTTGCATCTGTTGTGTACAAATTGTTGTGTGTGAAGTTAAGAATAAGTAATTAATTAGCTAAAACCAGTGGTAGTCCCAAGTGATCGTCCACACGGTCAAGTGCCAATGTGTCATGTTGTGGGAATTGTTCATTCTCCAAGGATGAACTCAAATCTTTTGTGTACTCATTACACCTTTAGCTTAATCATTATTTTTAAGATATTAATTGCAAAGCATGTGAAAGGTTTTTGTATTCCTTCAATCGTTGGCTCAATTTCCTAGGAAATCGCATCATAGGACATAATCATTAATCATCATTATGAATTATTGTCTTTTCAAAAGGAAAAGAACTCATTTCACATGAACAAGAGAGTTGCAGTACATGCTGAATTTATTACAAAAAGGCAACCATTGTCTAAAAGTTCAAGTCGAGAAAAGGCTGTGTTGCATGAGAAAGAACAACAATGTGAAGAGTTTCTTGAGTACACTATTTAGTGTGAAGAGATTTGAGTGTAAAATTCCCTGAAGAACCCAAGTGAATTGCAGAAATTTTGAGCATTGCAAAGGTCCAAAAAATCCTGAAATGGTCCAGAATCCTCAGATGGAAGCACAAGGAGAGGCAACCCAAAGATTATTTGATAGCACCAGTGGCCAATATTTTCAGTGACATCTCTTACACTTTTCCTAGGATACCAAAGAAGCCAAAGTGGATCCGCACAGGGTCCATGGACAAGAAGGCTCACAAGAACTAGACCTTGATAATGGAGGAATGGGATAACATTCATGACCCTATCCTTAAAACCAACCGTAAGAGTCTTAGGGAAGTAACCTACGAGAGAATGAAATAGTCCACTAGCCAACAGTATTTGGTGTACAAGCTATGGTTATGTGATCTCTCGTAGTATATGGTTCCATTTGTGCACTACTACCCAGAGCTAGTCTACGAGTGCATCTAGCATTTTAACCCAGATATTGGCACCTTTGAAAGTCGGGAACTAAGGGTTGTGATCAACATGGAGGCTATAAGAGATATGCTATACATCCCTCCTAGAAGGGGCTTTAGAGAAGAAAAGATGGAGACGTTCACTCTAGAAAGAGCAGAAGAGTTTTGGAAGACTAGAGATCTTGCTCTGAACTTTTATAACCAAGAAACCAAAAGGCCTAAGGAAGATTTAGCAAAGTCACCACAGATTCCAATCGCACACAATGATTTTAACTCAAACTTGCAGGAGACCTTCTCTATGATGGATTTTGTTTGCGGCATGGACAACGACAAGAACATGGAAGAGTTTCAAATGGGTCTGGGTTTTCAGTTGAGAAGACAACATTCTCTATTCTGGTATGACTTTGCGGGAGTCATCGTCCAAGAAATGTTGAACCAAATCAAGGAATATAGCACACAGCATAAGTTCAAGTTTTCTTCTCTCCTTGCTCACATGTTTTTGCACTAGAACCCTAACTTATTTAGAAACCATATGGGCTTGGCCATTTTTGATGAAAATGGAGTAAGAAGGCTAGTTTCTATGTGGACTCCCCTCCTTTCTGCAACTTATGATTATTATGCATTTTCAGAGTGTTTCCTGACTCCGATTTTGCAAGATTTTAGTGAGGATGGAAAGATTTATCGGCTTTCCGCTGAGAAAATAGGGTGGATGCAGAGTTTTTGTCCTCCTTGCGATTGGTTTCTGGGGGAGGATTTCATATTCGTTAAGCTACATGGCTTTACTGAGGAGCCATTTCAACTCTTGGTATGCATCATAGATAGGGTGTTGGCCCTTGAGGTGTTTCGGCAATTGGCAATCATCGACAACAACTTTTGTGGAGGAAAGAAGCAGAAAAGTTTTTTCTTCTACCCTTTGAGCTTCAAAATGGTGATAATGGTTAAAAAGCAGATACATGATTTGCTAGAATCAAAGCTGGCTCATCTAGGGCTGGTATTAATTTGTGACAAGTGGCAATATAACCCTGATAATGACTTAGCAGACCTGAACGTTAAGGTGACTCATAGCTCCCGGCCTTACTCGAAAGCTCGGCCGAATCCACAATCAGAATAAGATGATTTATTTGTGGACCTGGTCTATGTTCCTACTAAAGACTGGAGGCCATCGTGGCTCTCTTTCTATTTTCCTTTGGAGAAGCCTAATGACAAGCACCAAATGGGAGCCACCCTTCGCAATGAATTGGTCAAGCATTGGCAGTGGAGCGAAGAGAAAATTGTAGACTTCTGGATTTATCACCAAGAGACCAAATGCCTTAATGCCCTATTCCAGGAGACAGATAAGGATGAAAGATTCAATGATCTCTGGAATAGAGAGCGTGAAGATACTAACGCAAGATATGATGAGGATATAGATCCAGAGGAAGCTAGAAAATATATAGTGAAGGGAAAGAAGGTGAAAAAGGCCCCAGCACAGAAAACTAGAAAAGCGAAGGAGCATTCTAGAAAGGCTCCACGGAGAGTGGGGGTGACTACATCGCATTCGGAGGCCTCACAGCCATGCACATGGGTTGCGAAAAGACCCAGGGTATCCTAGCAACCTTCAGAGGTCATAGAGGTGGATAATTCTCCACCCGATAAGAGGCCACACACAGAAGCAACTTTTAGAGAAGGAGCACAAGAACTTGCAACGAGCCAAGGATTGAAGTCCTCCACACCTCAGGTATTTTTCTCCCCCTCTTTTCTTACTTCACAATCTTTGGTTACCTCTATTGTATCTGCGCCCCCAATTACTTCAAGTGTCATCCTTTCCTTTTCTACTGCCACGGTCATGAGAGGTTTCTCTCAATTCTCCCAAAATAGACAATCAGCCTTTACTCCCCCGCGGTATGTTCCACCTTTTGTCGGAGCCCAATCTAGAACCACCATTACTACTCTTTTCACTCCCACTGCGTCGGCTCTGACTCAGCCTGCCCAACAGATGGTATCCTCTGCATCCCCACTACCACCACCACTCCCCATGGGTCCTTTTACTACCTCCCAAACTGGACCTTGGTATAAAATTCCCCCATTCTCCCCATTAATGGTCTCTCTACCGAAGAAGACATTAGTCAAGACCACAACTCTCTCGTTCCCTTTTTCTCTTCCTCCCGGTGCACCCTTCGCTGGTGAACTAATTAGATCACCAACATAATTTATTGGAGAAGGTCACAGAATGAAGGCAGCATGGGCTATCAGGGTCCAGAAGAGAAAAGACAAAGATGTTGCAAAGTTGGCCAAGCCATGCGTGCAGACCTTTTTCAATGAAGTTCAACAGTCATTGCATTTTGCAACCATGCATTTGAACACCATCAAACTACATGGGGAGATGCGACTCGAGGATTATACGATCCATGTTGTAGGAATTGATTTATGCACAACCCAACCGCAAGACAAAGTTGGGCTAATGGAGGAAACCCAACGAGTGGTGACTACTAACTTCCTCAATCATAGTCGCAAACTGAAGAAGAAGGAAGAGGAGCTCAAGAATTTCAAGGAAAGGATGGAGGTCCTACTGAAGAAGGACAAGGCAAGGGAAGCCGAAATTACACAAATATCTCAGCAAGCACAGGCAGAAAGTGTCAAACTCCGAGGGGAACTTGAAAAGTTCCAGTCCCTAGATCTCAACCTAGTTGTCAGGCTATAGTAGAAAAACTAGGAATTACAAAATTGATTGGCTCGGGTAGAGGGAGAGATGCAATAGAAAATCGAAGAACATAGGTAGCAACGAGCTCAATTGGAGCAAAAAATGCAACAAAAAGATCAGGAGCTCCAGGGCAAACAAGCTCATCTCAAAAAGGAGATCCAGGAAGTAAAGCTTTCCCTAGAAAAGGAATCTGAAACTCGAAGCCAAGCTGAGGAATTATTGTGAAGTAGGGACACCGAGTTGGAAACTCTGCAGGGAAAGCTCTATGTGGCAAACAAGAAAATTGAAGAGCTGAAGCAGGATATCGGGTCAAAGGAGATGGAAATTGGTGTTTTGAAGAATCCTCCCCAACCCCTTGATGCTCAATCATATCTCCTTTCGGTAGCCCAACAACTATACATCTACTGGGAGAAAGTCAAGATTTTATGTTTGACTCTTCAGCGGGCACTTCAATTCATGGCAGAAGCAGCAAGTTTGAGCAAAGAGGTGTGCGGAACAATTGAACAATTCCCATAGTTCATTGCAAAGAGGGTGCCCAAGGCAGAGAAGTTGCTAGACAAGTTGTACACAGTGGCGAATGAAGACTTGGTGAGTGCAAGGATTGATGAACAGAGGTCAGTTGCCAAGAGGGAAAAAGAGTTCATTTGTTGCCACGCAGCCATCCTCCATGCCAATGAGTGCTCGACAGCACTGAGTCGAACTATGAACAGTATGCAGATGAAATTCTCCCAACTAACTTAGATGGGCTTTCCCTCCCCGTTTCTCTCTAATGATTCGGTGGCCACAGCGAAGCACATTGCAACAAAAATTGAGGAAAGGTAGCAAGATTTATCTACCTTTCAGAATTTCAGTCAACCCCCTATTGTTGAGGACATTGAAGGCGTCACCCATCAGATAGTGCAGCTGCTCTTTCAGCTCGAGTTCAGGACTAGGATATACATGGAGCTGCTATTCAAAGAAGTAATTGATCTACATGAGGTCCAAGAGAATCTGTGAGCCATATCGATACCATCTGATGCTGACTGGTTGCCTCTGCAAACCATACTCTCAAAGCTCTAACTCCATTTCCTATTGAATAAGGCTCTGGTCTTCGAACCAAAAATTTTGGGTTCCCATTCCACAAGCGAAATGCCCCTGGTAGTTGCCAAAAGATGTGGATTAAAAATCCCTAAAGCTCCCTTCGAATTGATAATATTGTTTTTCTTTGCCCCGACCAGTGCCTCATATATTTGAATATCTCTGGGCCCTTTTTGAAGAGTTTTTCCTGTTGCCTCCACGTCTCTGTCATACACTCCTTGCAAAGATTTCTTCCCTTGCTTCTCTATCGAGCCCTGCCATGCTTCCACGTGTCAGCAATGCGGACCTTTGAGAGCCCACTCCCCTTTTCTTCACTACCGAGCTCTACTCGCATGCCATGTAACATCATTCCATGAGCATCATTTGGTGGACACCACAATCAACACTCGATATGAAGGCTCTTCCACATGTCTTCTTCATGGGGATTTTCAGCGTCGAAAGGAAAGAATGAGCGACAAGCCCTGTCCTATCGCCATGTGTCCTAACCAATTTTGTGGGTGAGTGACACTTGTTTGCATGGTAATTTTTTTGCTTCCACACTGGGACCACAATGATAATTCACAGGGGGATGCATCTAGTTCGAAGGCGACTGCATTCGATGCTTCAGAATCTTTTCTATTGCAAAGGCCATGGGAAATCATTGTGACAAACAACATTTCTCGTGCCAAGGAATCTTTTGTGTTTCTGGCTCTCAGGCAGTGGGATG
This sequence comes from Sequoia sempervirens, assembly GCA_007258455.2. Lineage (NCBI taxonomy): Eukaryota > Viridiplantae > Streptophyta > Pinopsida > Cupressales > Cupressaceae > Sequoia > Sequoia sempervirens. Next base: position 171,592,968 of record VDFB02358134.1, on the reverse strand, counting down.
CTTTTCTATATATACTACTTCAGCTTTCCAAAAAGGGGTTATGAGTTCAGAGAATACATAGAAAAATTGTGGAAAGACACCAGGCCTTTGTATTTTTTTTATTATTGTATTAAGATTCACAGACTGTGCCATTGTTGTTTGACCTTTCTGTTTCTTAGTTAGTTGAAAAACCATTATACTATGATGTTATTGTAATGAGTAGTTTATTTGCAGAACTTCTATAATTTCAGTATAAGTTTGTTGATTCTGACCATGTCTTGGACTCTTCTTTTCAGTAAATGTGTATGGAAGTTATTTTATGTTGTTTGATAAACTTCTTAGGCTTTTCATCTATGCTCTCTTTTATTTTTGGACATGCAAATTGTTGAACGGGTCCTTAAATCCCATCTGAAAGAAAGATTTATTGTGCCCACACCTATATCTTGGCACATCGCCTTAGGTTGGATCTTTATTTTATATATCTGCTTCCTTTTCCCATTCCAAACCCCCCAAATATAGAAGGAGTCGCCTTCTTTAAAAAACCTAAAGGTCACTCAGTTTAGCACAATTGGTCCCCCCATTAACTAAGTTTCCCATAAGGCTGTTGCTTGACATTTTTAGGCATCAACAATAAGTTGTGGAGACTCTACTCCCTCACCCACAAGAAGCAAAAATGAATTAAAAAATTCTCTCAACTTCTTCAAGAGGAATATAAATAATAGATGTCATGCCACTCATCCTCTCAAATGGGAAGGTGTTTCATGGCCTCCTACTCCTCATCCCCTCACAACTCTCAAAGAGTCACATGACTCCCTATGTGCTCACACATGTGTAAGAATTTGTGATGAGGAAGTCTCATAATACAATTCCTCATGAAAAAAATAGTAAGAGATGATTAGATGATATTCAAAACAACATTCCTTCTTTCCCAAGCTAAAATTTGGTACAGTCTTTCCAAAGGATTTGGGTAAAATCTTGACCAAATTCCAACATTATTTCCCAACAAGTACCCATCCAATAGGTATCTGCCCTAGGGACTTATTTTCAATTAATTGATGAACAAAAACAATATTCCATGTCCTTTTAAAATCTCTTCTAAAATCAAATCCAAAATTTGTCACAAGGATCACTCACAACCCAAGATTCTCACACATATAACTTCAAAATAAAGTAACAAAATTTAAATATAAATAACTTCCACATTTACAAAATATTTTCACAAATAATGATCGTAGTTCCCTCATGGGTTAAGGTCAAGGCATCACTAAGAAATCACAATTTTTTTTAGAACCTCCAAAGATTTTTTATTGGCCGTGGAATAACATACACACTTGACAACAAAGGTCAATATTCTCATAAAATAATTGAAACAACAATAATAATTGATTTTTTTAAACACGTTATTTAATATTGACATTATATTCTACACAATTAATATCTAATATAATAGTCACAATTTGACATTTACTATCATAGTTATACAAGACAATAAACATTTAACCTATAATAATATTTCATAAAAAAATTTCTAATTTTTATCATGATCAAAGACCCTTATTCAAATCACCACTATCATTTCAAAATTAAATTAGTATTAATGCTTATGATAATATAAATGAAATCAAATCATAATATTGTAAGGAAATACAATACTCTATAACCATTCACATAAATAGTAAAAATAAACCAGACTCATTATCCTCTCAATGATCTCATACAAAATTAAACTACTTTAAGCATAGAGTCGATATTCATACAAGCTATAATCATAATCAAAATCTAAGCATAGATGTATTAACTCCAAGATTACCAATATCAAAATAAGTTTATCAAGTATAAATAAAATCACAAGGCAAGGGTCTACCTCACACTATCTATAATTTTATAAACAATATTGTAAGTTTTTTTATAATAGAATGATGTTTTATAGGGGATGTTATGTGAAAAGGTTTTCCCCATGTAAAGGTTTTATGGGACTCTTTTACTAAGTTTTGATCTCATAAACTATTTGATCTCATAAGCATTATTAAAATCTTTAATTCATTTTTAAAAATTACCTTTTTATATACATGAATGCATAGTGTAACTAGTATTTAGACACTATGTGCCATGTTTTGAATATCGAGATCCCACACCTTATTTGCAAAATCTACATTTGATTGTTGATCCTCCCTATCAAACAATTTTGTTGGGATGGTTATTCACCTAAATTACCCTTCAAATACTAATAGATGCCTTACTTAAAAATCATACATAAACTAAATATATTTATGCAAAATAATTCTATATAATTTCTTATGATTTATCCAAAATCTTCTTTATTTGAAAAAAAAAATCATAAATAAATTAAATATATAAAAGTTTATTTTATATGAGACACTCTTCCTAAAACTTTAATTATATTTTAAACCTTGATTGTTTGTGAAGGGAGATGCTTAGTGCCATAAGCTTTCATCAAATAAAATAAATTTCTATTGAGGACTTGTTGTATCGTTTTGACAGCCTTGAATGTTTTGGTTCATACTTCTATCTTACAGTTTGTTTTTTTATTAATTAAGCAGGCAAAGAATCCTGATCCCAAAAGTTCAACACTTTAATAGCTTAAACATAATAAAAGAGAGTAGAAAGATACTTAGATCCAAGAACAACAACACTAAAGAAAACAAAAACAAGACAAGTAACAAGTAGACACCAAAAAACAAAAACTAACAGATAAGATTCCAGTCCGCAATTAAGAATTCGAGAGACTCCTCCCATGCTTCCTTCTCCTTTTTGAGCAGCACCATTTCATTCTATCTTATCAGCACCCTTTCATTCTATCTTACAGTTTGTTAACTGACCTCTTTGGTGATAATAGATTTCCACAATCCATGACGATTATTGCAAGAGTTTTCTGAATTTAATGCAAAAAATTTGACACAATCTAATCCAGAAAACTCTTGCAATAACTGACCTCTTCTTTTATATTTTATTTCTTTACATTGTTTCAATTTTTTAAAAAAAAAAAAAACTCAATTTATAACCCAATTATTACTGCCACCTTTCCCACCTTGTGACAAGCGAGGAGAGGTTACACCATACATTTGGTTTGGTAAAATATCAAGCCTGAATAAAACTTTTAGCGAAAGAATACAAACAGGTATAATGGCATGATTTCTGTGTGTGGTATCGGACATAATCCTACAACTTTTGTATATTTGGCTGTTTAATTTGTACTACGATTATTTGCCTTCACGTCTCAATCTAAGTAGATGGGTACAGGCAATTATTATGGTGGATTGCAGACAAAACAATGATGAGCAGGAATAATATCCTTAAAGTACACCTCTCAAAGTGCGGTGCTACTGTGTCAAATCCAAAAGCCAAATTTCTGGGTCCCTTCAAAAAGAGTTTCATCCTTTTACAGTTTCTGATTGCAGAAAATCCCAAATGTTGAGCTGTAAAATTTCATTCCTTTTTGAGGTGACTGTTGGATATTTGCTTTAGCAAATTTATGCATATATACTAAGGTCTGTATATTTTACTTTATCAAATTCCAAGTAATGCCAACCTAAATCATCATTATGAGATTGCCTTTAAAAAACACCATTTTTTCTGTTCTGGAAGATTCTCTGCATTAAGATAACAATTCGGTGTATTGTTCTCCATTTACAGAACAACTGTTTTGGATGTTTCTTATTTGATAGATATTTTATTCGTGCCCGATACTTTGCTTAGACTGCCTTTTACTTGTGTTTGTATGCCAACAGTTGAAGAGTTCTTTATGATTATCGCATTTGGGCGTGGTCTTTGTTCAAAATTGCGATGTGGGATGCTGTTGAACAGTGAAACAATATTCCTAATTTTGGGTTTAATCTGTATTTAGGCTTATTTATACTGCAAGTTTTGGAATTGGTGTTGCAAAATTCCGAAACCAAGCCCTTGATTTTGGGGTTTATCTGCATTTGGTCGCATTGTATATTTCTATGTTAGATTAAGTCCATGTTGTTAAAGATTGCTTTAGCTGTTTGAGGGCAGGTACAAAATAGACACCTGAGTGGTATAGGTCGTTCAATCTAACGATGGAGAGCCCAATCGGTGTATTTGGAACAGGGAGGATTTTGTTAGGGGAAATTGAAGTAGTAAAGTTGTTCACATTTGAAGAGGTGTGGAGCTGGAATGGAGGAAAAGATAATTCTGGTGCTACATTTTACAAGCCTTTTGGAATCCCTAGCGGTTATTTCAGCCTTGGACACTATTGCCAATCCAGCAGAGAGAAGCATTGTAGAGGATGGATGCTTGTAGTGAAAGACAGAAAAGTATCTAATGACTTTCTTGAAATGTCAAATGAAGCTCTTGGAATGTGTAGTGGATCAGAAAGAAGTGATATGAATCATAATTCAGCTAAAAAGATTGAAAGAATTCCTTCCATAGCAAAACCGCTGAATTACACATTAGTCTGGAGTAGTCAGCACTGGAAGGGAAACCGGGGCACAGTTGGTTACTTCTGGCTGCCCCAAGCTCCAGAGAAATACAGGGCATGTGGTTTTTTGGTAACAAACACACCACATGAACCCTCTCTAGAAGAAGTTATGTGTGTAAGATCTGATCTCACAGATATATGTGAGATAGAAAGTTTGATTTGGACTACAGGAAACACAAACCCTCTTAGCTATCCTTTCAGTGCTTGGAATCTCAGACCAAAATTGCGAGGAGCAAAGGCTCGAGGAGTATGTGTAGGAACATTCTACTGCAATAATGACCTTAAATGTACTAACCCTCTTCCTGTTGCATGTTTGAAGAATGTTAATTTTGACCTTTCAGCCATGCCCAAACTTAGTCAAATGCATGCAATAGTTAAGAAGTATGGACCTATTGTTTTTTATCATCCAGAGGAAATTTATTTTCCCTCGTCTGTTTCCTGGGTGTTTGAGAATGGAGAATTGCTTTATAAACGAGGTGTGGAAGCACCTCAACCAATTATGATTGACGGATCAAATCTTCCCCTTGGTGGCTCTAATGACAGTGAGTACTGGCTAGACTTGCCTAAAGAGGATGGGGCTGCAAAAAGGCTGAAACAAGGTGATTTGCAGGGTGCAATGGCATACTTACATTTTAAACCAGCATTAGGTGGAACGTTTACTGATATTGCAACATGGCTGTTTTATCCTCTCAATGGTTCCATTACTGTCAAGGTTGGTGCACTGAATTTGCCTCTCAAATATGGAGAGCATGTTGGTGATTGGGAACACTTCACCCTTAGGATTAGCAATTTTACTGGTGAACTGTGGAAAATTTATTTCTCACAGCACAGTGGTGGCCAATGGATTAATGGTGCAGATTTGGAACGCATTGAAGGGAATAGAATAGTTGTATATGCATCAAAGGGTGGACATGCAACATTTCCTCATGCAGGGAATTTTCTTGAAGGTGACAGGAAACTTGGAGTTGGTATCAGGAATGATGCTGCTAGAAGCAAATATTTTCTCGATATTAGCAGAAAGTACCAAATTGTTGCAGCAGAGTACCTGGAAGCTATTGGATCCAATGAGATTATAACAGAGCCTCCATGGTTGCAGTATATGAGGGAATGGGGTCCAAAGATTGTGTACAATTCTCGAACAGAGCTCAATAGGGTCATCAGATTGCTTCCTTCTAAATTAAGGTCAACTATTGAGAATCTCTTGAACAATATGCCCAAGGAGCTTTCAGGTGGGCAAGGACCCACTGGGCCTAAAGCCAAAGACAACTGGGATGGAGATGAAAGAGGATGATCTGCCAAATTCAATGAAATGTAAGCTCTGTTTGTTGGTTACAATTATTAGGATCATCTGTACTTAGCTGTGGATTCAATATATACACTGTAAGTTATTATGATAATAAGTGTTCAGTGTCACATGGCTGCTCTTCTTGAATATATCTTACTCTGGAATCTGACCCTGCTTATTTGTTCTTGCATTTTGATGTTTTCTGTCATATGATTTTGTAGTTTTTAGGTGCTTGGGTGTTGGATATAATATTCCTTTCCATTTTATGTTTATTTATTGTAGAAACATGATGTGCTTTTTTATTTTCAAATTTTCTTATTCTAAGATAAACTTAAGGAACCTTAACATAGGTGAGGTTGATATCTTCCCATTAAATAGAGACATTTTTTATCGATAGAGAACACATTGCATCCACGATACCTTTACTTTTCATTAGATCCAGATAATTCTTAATTTTGAATCGAGAAATGAACTAGGTATGGAGCTTCAATTTGGGTTCTGCCTATCCATCTGTCTTCAGGCTGATATTCTCTTGCATGGAAATTTTCTGTTCTCCAGTACCAACAACAGATCTCTTTCATACCCTGAAATCTATGCTGAATTTTAAAATGTTTGAATGGCCTCTGGATGACTTCATGATTCCTTGCAAGATTACCAAATAGGGCGGATATTCTCTTTAATTTTTTAAGTCTGCAGTATAAAAAAACAGAAGGAAGTATATAGCATTCCTTAATTTATAAAAATTCTAAGAGCAGAAACGAAAACATATAAAACATACTTGTTAAATGGTAATGAACTATCATAACAGTCATATTTCTCTTATGATGGTAATGCTAACCTTAGTTTAGAACTAGTAATACATACTCTGGTGTATTGACAAGTTGTCCTAGTTCGGGGATGCACCTTTTGCATTCAGGGCATTCAACTATGAGAGGCACCTTTTGCATTCACAACTATGACTGTCTTGTTTTGCATTTGACTTTGTAAAGTACTAATTTGAAAGACCAAATTTGCAAACATAATCCATAATAAAATATAACCATAGATCCTTATCATGCCAGGCTTATGATTATCTCACATAGAATGTGAAAACTTTATTATTTCTGTTTGGTCCTACCATATCCTTGCACTGAGTCTGTTTACATGCTCTTTTTCTCATTTTTGACAAGTCGAAGTAATTTACATTATCATAGCCTCTGCCAATGAAAATGTATATTTTTCTTCTTTTTCAAATTATGTCTGTTTTTTCAGTTGAACTTAGAACTTTGCAGTTAATCTTGTTATTCCTGCTAATTCTTTTTTTGTCAACAAGAGGCTAAACTCGTAAATATCAAATAAAAAACAAAAGCTACATTTTGATCTTTCTCATGTAGAAACAACTCCCAGTTTTCAACATTTGTATGTTTGGTTGCTAATTTGCTTAAACCATAATATAATAGATTTCACCTTCTAAAACCCAGAAAGAGATGAGATCCCTGCTATTATCTCTGCCTTCTTTTGGATAAGTTTCCTGTCTCAGGACTGAAGGTGACCTGTTATAAATTCCCACCCATCACAAATTCTTATTGTAGCCATCGAATTACCATATAAATTTCTAGATATTTCCTATCGCAGGATTATAGATGATCTGTTCTAAAGACCCACCTATCACAAATTCTTACTTTAGCCATTGAGTTACCATATAAATTTCTAAATGTTTCCTATCTCAGGATGTAGGTGCTCTGTTGTAAACTCCCTCCCATCACAAATTCTTACTTTAGTCATTGAATTGCCATATAAATTTCTATTGTCCCACATAAAATTGAAAATTTGGCTTATTTTATAATGTCTATTCATAAGTTTGAGTAGCTGTATTATCTGTAATGAGTTTTAATTGTTTGATTTTCCTGTATCCCTCAGGCTACCTGAACCTAATCTCACATGGGGGAATGAAGACCAATATGATGAAGCTCACAAAGCCCATTTGTTCACTGTACCAGAGTGTTCATTAGTTGTATATGATTCTTTAGGATTGTTTCATTTGCTTCATTTAATAGTCGTATGTAATGGTCAGCGGACAATTTTCATTCTGTCCTACCGAGTAAATACCTTATCCTTGTTTTCATAGTTCCTAACTTTATATGTTTGGCATATGGTAATTTCCAATTTTGCCATCTGCGATTGATAGTTTCAATTATTTTACAGCAATATAATTTCTTTTAAGCATTTATCTGTGTTACCATCTATCTTTAAAACTTTCTAGTTATGTAAATCCAGACAGAACAACTCCATGCAACCAAATGAGATTTCACTCTGTGAATACCTTTGTTTCCTTAAGAATTTAGCTTTAAAGAAAATCTCTGTGCAGGTTGACTACATTGTGCAACCTTTCAAAAGGATTTGAACCTCAGAAACTCCTCTTTTCGTACTCTATTGAAGGCGTGGGCTAGGGTTAGAAACCCTTCTCATTACCCTTCTTCCAGGAAATTTCAACAGTTTACAGCATTTTAAAATTTTGGCAGGTCATTAAGCTTGATCTTAGATGGAACGTTAAAATTCTTTGCTCAGGATTCTGTTGTAATGGCCATTCTCTTTGGTATTCTTCTGTGATTACTCGTCATGGTGTGTCGCCAGTTGAATTTCTTTGCCCTAAGGTCTAGAGATTTCACAAACACACGAAAAACTATTGAAGGAAATTCTTTTCTGACATACTTATGATTCGTTTCCATGCCCAGAGCTTCGGGCCAGATTAAATTTAATTCTGTTGAATTTTCATACATACCGTGAAACTCAGGAGCTTGTGTCTAATTTATCTCTTTCATAAATTTGGGTTTCCTACTCTCAATTTTTACCTGGGAGATTGGAAACTGTTCTGTGACGTTTCCTGTAGGTGGAATAAGCTTGTTAATGGGTCTCTCCTGAGCCAATCATTCATGAAAAAGCTTGATTGGCAGAATGTCATTTCCGATGTAAAATGTGAGGTAAAGTTGCATAGTACATCCTCTATTCTAGATTTTGTCACAGCCATTTTTGGACCATTCAGGGTCCTCACGGTTGTTTTCCACTTGGAAGGGGTCATCCTCATCCTCCTCTTGCACAAGAGACAAGTTTTTGGATTAGATTATGTGAAGTTTTTCTTTCTGTCAATTTTCTGAATCACATTTCATAAAATATAAAATTATTATATAGTTATTTTAATTGATTTTAAAATTATTTAAAAAGTATTTTATTTTATTTTATTAATTTTATTTGAAGAGTTATTTTTATTTGTTTTAAGAGTTATTTTATATAATTTTTAAAGATATATGTCAATTGTGTTTTAGTTTTTATGTGCATGGTCATGACATGATTTTCTATACCTTGTTACCATTGTAGAATGTCTAATGATCTTATATTGATTAATGTGTTACTTTGATGTTAATTCATAAATATAACCACTTTAAAAAATTATATCATTAAGAAATTTTCTAAAATCATTAGAAAAGATATTTATATTTCATTTTGAGATGGTGTAGAGCTTTTTATCAATGAGCTACATCCCTCTTTATTGAGGATGTTGAGGTAAGGTGTTTTTCCTCTCATTCTTTTCAACTCAATCAATTGATTGTTCTCAATGCCTAGTGGAATGGGATAAAGGAACCTTGGAGTGCATTGACCCAAATCCTAGTCTTGTAAACTCTAAAAGCTTTTTGGTTTGGTTAAGTTATCTATGTCATTTTCTCTCTATGTTTAAAATTTGAGTGTTATGTTGCATTGTTGCCATGATATGGTCTTATGTTTGTTTGCTCAAATGGATTCATGGTTGTTGCTCATAGTTTGAATGTGCCCATTAGTATTATTTTTTGTTATCTTACCAAAACTTTCATATTTTGTAAGGCAATTGTGTTCATTTTTGGTGATTTGTTATGTTCTAATCTCTAGTTATACATGTCATTTGTCTATACTTAAAGAAAAGGAAGTCAAATGCTTTATATTGAAAGATGTAGGAATTGGTTAAACTAGTCCCTTTTCATTGCAAGATGTCTAAAAATATATAAGTTGTACCAATCAAACAACTTATATATATATTTGTTGATTTCTTGAAGTAAAAAACTTCAGCCTTAAGGCATCTTGTGTTATTTAATGAATTGCAAGAACTCTATATGTGGAAGCATCAAAACATGGAAATTTTTGAGGTGGGCTTCATGTAAATTCCATTTGAGATTGAGTTGCATGGCCTTCTTGAATTCATTTTTGCATATTTGCAAATGACAAGTGTGACCCATTAGTTGGTCTCTTGACATCTAGATATTGCATTCTATACTATTGATTTTGGGTGCCCTTTTGATCAACCATTCATGTGGTCACTTTGGGTTGGTTCACAAATATGATTGAGCAGTGGCATAGAACCGACATCTTCCTAGTTGGAAATCATTTGTTGGCTTCTATGTATTTGGAGAGGGGTTCAATGGGTTTGACATAGTTCTTGAGATCCTTTGACGACCATTGATTTATCTAAGATTGTTGAGTTTATGATATATGGTGAAGGTTGATGATTCATCAATTTTTCGAGGAAATTTAGAAGTGTGTGTATGAGCCTCCATGGGCATATTTTGAGTCATTCATCTTCCCTGTAGATTATGTTAGCAATCAATTTTTCTTTTAACTCAAAATTTTATAGTGTTTTCTTCAAAGTGAGTTATGTAGCTCGCCTTTCACCACTAAGGATGTTGAGTTAGCTTGGAGGCTAATTTTTTTATGGACCATATTTTATTTCATGAAGGTGCTCATCTATGATTTAACTAGCTAGATGACATGTGGCATTCATGTGCTAACTTGAATTTGACCTATTTTCTATAAATGGAAATTGTGTTTCTTGTTGTATTTTTCACCAAATCTTATGCTTCTTGGTGTCTTTTGAGTACTCTTTGGTGTCAATGGTTGTTTCTAGGCTAGAGATGCATGTAGAGGCTTGACTATAAATATTTGTGAAGGAAAATTGATGGGAAACTACTAGGTAGGGACAAGTTCTCTATGGCTAGCATTGTATTTAAGGAAGTAACTATTTTTGTGCTTTTGAGATCACATTCAATTATCCCTTGTCTATTTTTCATTAGTTTCTAGAGTTATTTGTGGGCTCTTTAGAAATAAATGCTTAATTGTTAATGCAAGCATACTTTTCAAAATACTCATTAGAGATACTTTGGATCACTTCCCTCGTTTGTAAACATTTTTTCTATATATGATGTTCAATTTTTTGAACCTTGTCTAGAATGAATTTGTAGCTAGATTGACAAGATGTCTAGATAAATTTTGGTTCACTTGTTAAATTTTACATCAAATCTTTGCATACCTTGTTAATCTACATTTTTTACCAATATATAAGACACCAATCTTAAAAGGCAATTGATAGCAATAGCTTTGTTCCTAGCCAATTTGCAAGTCTTTGGGATGTTACAATTAAAAATATCTTTGGGGAAATTCATCGATAAAGCATTTGTAGCTAGACCTTGTTAAAAGTGATTGCTCCATTTGTTGTATTGGGATCCTCACTAATAAACCTTAATAAGCTATTAAAAAGGTTATTAGTGATAAAAAATTGGTTTATCTTCATGTTCAAGGTATAGGATACCTTTGCACACTGAAATTTTTACTTCTTTTAGTTATGTAAGATCTCATGATAATACCCTCCCTATCCTAGTAGAGCCTAAAGTGTAGAATATTTTCCCACTTTTCTTAGGTGATCCAAATCCACCTATAATTTGATCATTGTTTTTATCTAAATATTGGATTGGCATTTTTCTAAGAGCCAACTTTGGTTGAATTTATTGAAGTCATAAGAATTGATCTTGGAGCACCAACAAAATGGTGGCATTGCTAGGCAATCATGAATTCAAATATTTAATTATAAATTTTATGCAATTTTTCATTAGTTGTTGTGTCATTTTGATTAGTGTAGTTTTTTGAAATCAACTTGAACCACAAGAATGATGTTGTTGCCAAATAATTAAGAACTTGGACCTTTAGTTGTATGTTTTTATGTATTTTTTTTATGTGTTGTGTCATTTTTCTCTATCTGTAATTTTGTTCCATCAACTTGCAAGAATAGAAAATTATTTCTAAGGATAACCATTGATGATATTTTGTTTCTGAACCGTAGATTTTTGGGATAGGTGACTCTCTTACACTTCTAGGGTTTTACACCTAAAAGGAGAGGAATCCTAAAAACCTTGATGGCTCACTCAAGACTAATACAAATATGATTTAAATATGTCTAAATAGAATGTCCTAAATGCAAAAAACGGATAAAATTAATTAAATACTAATGCTAAACTAAGAAAATGCACTTTGTTTGAAAACACATTGTGATATGCAAAATGAACTAAAAATGCAAACAAATTGTAATAGAAATTAATGAAACTGCAAAAGGTGCACCTAGAGACTGGAAGTGATGGAGAGGAGCTCTGGAATCCTACAAAAATCACTGTTGAAGCCAACTAGGACACTTATGCCAAGCTAGGCAACTTAGTCCTGTTTTGGGGAAATTTTGTTGGAACAAGTTTCAGCCAAAAGGGTATCTAGAACTACAGAAACCACTTTTCAGGCCTTGCAGTGGGACTAATTCACCACTGATGGTGACTTAGTCCACTTCTAGATTTTGGGAATTCCAAAGATGCAATTTGTAGCTCTCGATCTACACTTTAGCTCCTAAAAAGTTTCTGGATCTGAATCTGCAATATCTTGTCTATAGGTGGTCTCCAAGCTTCTTTTAGGGTTTTGTTGACTTTGAATGACTTTGATAAATTATTGACACCTTTTTACACCTTTCTCTTTGACAAATTTGCACACAAGACCTGGAAAACACATGCAAAGAGGGGGAAAAGTGTTAAGGGTTAGTGAATAGGGGTTTGCCTTGGTCAAACCTCGGTTTGGTAATTAAACCCTTGAAAATGAAATGAAATGAAAAGAGAATGATGAATGAACAACATGCAATGCTACAACTCACCAAACCCTTGGAGTAGACATCTGAAGATATGCAAGTAGAAGCTCCAATGGATGTATGCTTAAGAATGCCTAGAATGCTAAAGTGAATGCTTGATAATTGCTTGAATGAATTAGTAAGTGAATGGGGGTAAAATGAGAGGAAAAACCCTATATTTATACATGATTATACAAAATTTCCTGAAAATACCACATCATAGGTTGACCTCAAGGTTTAGAAAATAATATCCCACCAAAATTTTGAAATAGTTTTGATTTTTGAGCCAAGTGGGACTAAGTCGCCCCTAGTGGCGACATAGTCCCACTTAGGAAATTTAAGTGGTTGTCAAGAATTAAAGTGAATTAAATGATGTTTAACAGGATTATTCTCAAAAATACACTTAATTAGGGCCTATAAGTGTATAAAGGGGTCATTTAAACATAAGAAAGGGTTAAATTATTGATGGCAAGCCTAGAAAAGCATGAAAGTTTGTTACAACACTTTACAACATATTGAAATTAGGCTTGGTAAGTGATAAAAAGAGGTTATTTAAGTGAATTATAGTAAAAAGGTCCTAGAAAAGTGTGAAAATGTGTTACAACACTTCACAACACTTTTACAAGACATCATAAAGTTCTTATTGATTCACAAGGGTCCAAGACCTAATGTGAATATGTTGACCACATTACAACATTGAATCTAGGAAAAACTAGGCCAACATCCATAAGAAAGACCCAAATGAGTGTGAAAGTCCAAAGATACATTTTTCTACACTAAAGTTTCACTACTACACTATCATTTATTCTCAATTTACATGGCTCTTTGGTTAATTGTATTGGTATGATCTATCATGTTGGCATTCCATCAACTTGCACTAATTGAATTGCATCATTATTGGGCAAAGTGAGCCTTGAGATTTTTCTATAAATTATTTCCTATGTATTATTGTATATCCTTTGTTAAACTTTGCATGATAGCCACTAGAGTAGTAAATCATTTATCATTGAACAATTTTCTTGTTAACTAATTTGTAAATTATTGTGAGAGACACCACTATTTCTTGAAATTCATTCAAATCTATACCTAGTGTCCATACCTTTGATTTCCTTAGTAGTTATTTTACAAGTTTGTGAAAAAAATAATTTAGATATCATATATTCACTTGTTTAGCTTTAAATATTATCAAATTGTGTTGTCTTTTGCAAACTTTTCATCATTCAAAAAATATGTTTTTTATATTCCACTAACTTCTTTAAAATTCTAGTGTAATTATATCTACTTAATGAAAAAACACATATAAATTCAACTTATTGTTTAGCTTTAAATATTATCAAATTGTGTTGTCTTTTGCAAACTTTTCATCATTCAAAAAATATGTTTTTTATATTCCACTAACTTCTTTAAAATTCTAGAGTAATTATATCTACTTAATGAAAAAACACATATAAATTCAACTTAATGTGAAATTTGTAATTATTATAGTACCTAACATAATTATGGGGCCTCTAGGGAAGGTTATTTTAAATTTTCTCTTATTCTTTAAGAGTGACAACTTTGCTTTGTCAAATCTAGACATTAATGTATTGAATCTTTAATTATTTAATGAATCAAAAAATATGCCTATGTGTTTGAGGTTCCTTTAAAGTTGTCAATGATAATATTTATATGGAAGGGTGAAGATCTTCTTTCCAAAGTAATCATAGTAATAAATTAACTACTAAGTTGTAAAATTTGTGCTAAAAACACCTCAACAAGTATAGACAACAAAAGAAGGTATATCTCATGTATTTTATAATCTTACGGTTATAAATTTTATATTAATATTTCTAAAAAATAAGCCCCTGTAATTGAAGAAGTGTTTTTTCTTCATATAAGTGTATGAACTTATAAGAATTTTAAAGTTAGGGAGTAGGGTTAGACTTGGACTCTCTAAATATGAAAGAATAACTTAGGTGAAAGATGGGAGAAGAAGTATCTTAGCTATTGAAATCTCACATTCTCATTACCTTTCTCCCCTAGAATACCCCTTGGGAATGCCCACCATGTTAAAACTAGTCTTCCACTTGGTGGCATTGTATAGTACACAAGCCTTTATTGATTCTTTCTTCTTCAATATGGATGTTGATATATAGCCCACAAGTTAGAAGTTGCAAATATTCATGATTCCTCACCTTGTGCTTACCATGTGAATTGTTAAGATCAATAGCCCCATACATTAAATCAACAACAAGTGCTTCACGAGTGTCAATATTGTATGATTCCTTATCCTAACCTCAATATATCCCAATATTACTAGAACCCTCCTCAAAGATCCCCTCCCTAGTAAAATACTCCACCTAGAAACAATTTTCCTTCCCCGAGAAGACCACACCTAATTGTCGATAGATATAGACATCTTAATTTTGAAGGTATCTTCAATTACATCAATCCTATACCTAAGAAATTAGCAACAAACTCCTTCATTTCTGAGGAAAATAATAAACTATTTAGAGAAGATAATTTAATATATTTTATTAAAATAACTAATGATTATGATGTGGAAGATAAAGACACAATGAGAAAAATATTTATCCAATATTTGGAAGAAAACACAAGGGCCTAGTGCAAAAAAATCTATGATCATATGTTACCTCTCAACATAAATTTAGAATAATTTTTAGAGCACATTATGGAGAAGAATGATCCTAATTTTTTTATTCATGAATTGACAAACATCAAAAAAGGGTTTAATTTAAATTAGTCCATAAATTCAACATTCAATTTTTCAAGGCATGATGCATTTCCTAGAGCATTCAAGGCCTACTGAGCCAACGTGACTCATCTTGTATTGGGAATCATTCAATTCAAAGATTGGTTCCTATTTGAAAGAGTAAAAACTAAGACTTAGGTTGTTCTATTCTTTAATTGTTTTTACTATTAGATCTATTCTTTTTAATCTTTCAATTCATTATTCTAGTTTAATAAATATAAAGTAACTATTTTCAAATAAATTAAACTAAAGCTAAGATGGGAAATGGAAAAATATAGATGAAAAAATAATGATAGAACTATATGTACCTCTAGACTAACATAAGGTTGGTTTAGACTAGATAAGAAAGAAGAATGTTGTAAGCTCATAAATTCTAGAAAAATAGAAATTTGTAAATCTTTTGAGACACTAGTATTGGGACCACACACCCTTCAAGGTGACTACCATTGGCAAGGATAACCCTTACATGTGAAGGAAATTGTTGTAGGAAACTCTATCATTAGTAGGGGAAACCCATGTTCTTCTTAAACACCTTTATAAGAAACTATCACCCATAGGAGGCACCATTTCCCTTATTAGACACCCATTGAAGAATCTAGCACTAGAATAGGGTGCTTTTGTAGGTTAAGGAGACATAAAAATTTATAAAAATATTACTTTCTAGGTTAATTCCACTCCTTGGATACTGGTGTTTGGTTAAATGGTGGAGATATATACATTTTCTAGTTGAATAGCTTATATTCATTAATTTAAAATCCACTAGAAAATATCCCACAAGTTCTCCCAATCTTTGGTATCTCAAATTAAATCTAAAAGTGTGGAAAGTGTGGAAAGGAAAGAGTGTTCTTATTTGGGAGACTACATCAATAAGTCCCTTAGGAAAATATTTTTTAACCTTATTACTTAATCTTTCAAAAATTAGGTGTGTGTGATGCCTTAGAGTGAAAGTGTGATATGGTGTGTGTAGAATATGATCTTAGGATTAATCTAGCTAATGTAGTGTGCAATTGAGTGATGGAGAGATTGGTAGGTTGTAATGTACAAATAGCTAATTAGGGAAGGGTGTGAAAAGGTTGTATCTTAAATTTGGAGGGCATTGAGAGATTTATAGATTGTAAGGCCTAACCCTTTATGAACTCCTTATATTTCCTCCCCTTTCTTCTTGACTATGATGCAATCATCTAGTTGAACCCTTTAGTGAACCTTGTTACCCTTCTACTAGTGTATTTTTGGAAATATAAACCATCTAAATGATTTATATGAATAATTTCTTGATGAGAAACTTTATGTTGTTAATTATTCATCATTATTAAGGTTTTAAATGTTGTCACTTGGTTCACTTTAAAATGTGAGGCCCACTAACTACTATAACCCTAGTTGCATTCCTTAAACTTGATGATCTTCTTGATTTTAGTTAATTATAGAACTTACATGAGACCTACATTTGATTCATAGACTTCATATTTTTGAGTTGTATTATTGAAACTTAAAATATGACTATTTAAATTAGTCGATAAAATTTAATTAGTAGGTAGTGAATTATTAAATTAAATTTATGTATGTAGTATGGGATGGAGATGTATTTATATCATTTTATAATCAACTATCAATTATATCAATATGGTTACTAATGAGTCCAATTAAAGGCTCAAATTTGATAGGGTTTATTATATATTTTTTATTGTTACCATAGACTTTGGCACTTGGTTGTTGACATTTTCCATGTTATTTCCTTAAAACCATAAACCTTGGGCATAAGTGTATCCTTGTGACTTTTAATGACATTAACATGCTATGTGAATTATCTATGTTAATTTTACATGTGGTTGAATGGATGTTGCTTTAAGGTGATTATGGATATGCAATTATTTGTGTGTGCTAATGTCATTATGCAGGTTTACACTAAGATGTTGATGCCAATGAAGCCTGCAAGGTGGAAGAAACTCCTGCCAGTTGGTCAGTTTCCAAGAGAGTCAAAAAGGTATTCATTAAGAGGTCAAAGGAGGGAAAACTCTCAATGGAGGGAAACTTCCAATGGAGGGAAATTCTTAGTTTGAATAAAAGATTGTAACTAACTTTTAATGGTCATGTTTGTTTGTTGAGAAAATCTAGTGAATGTGTTGTGCTGGATTTTCACTGGGGCAAGTCTACTTTGACCAAATTCGGCGAATGCATAACTTCCTCTCTCTTTGTCTATGCTTTCAATAAGTGGCATCCTCCTATTTTGATGGAGTCGACTGCCTAGGTAGTTAGGGTTAGCTAGAAGTTTTTCTCTCTATAAATAAGGGTTAGATGCCCCTTTTCATAAGGTTGGATGTTCTGATATTGTACTTGCATTTTCCAGTTTTAGTAATACAGTCATATCGTTGAAATGTTGTAATCATGTTTTCAAGAAATAATATGATATTCTAATTTGTTGCAACTGAGTTAGCTTAATGAAGACTCACTCAAGGGGGGCCACTTGGTGAGAATTCCACTCATTTAGTTTAAAATTTATTTTTTGTTCAGCAATTAGTTTTAGTTTCAGCACTTGTCTGTTCCTGTAGCCACTAGAATTTTGTTTTGTGACTGCTCCTGCAGCCAAGACAGATAGAGTAGTTTCATGTTTGTTTGCTGAGATTCTTATTTATATCTTTCATTTCCAGTCTAGTTGTTAATGCTTAGTACAGTTGTTGATTCATGCTCAGTGCTTAAGTTGATTTCTTCCCAGCATTTTATTTTTAGTACTGTTTCTTTTCTAGTTTATGGATGACTACAGTGGAGTCCTAGTGCACATACAGTGCTGACCCATTTCAATTTTATGTCCCTGGGTTGACAATGAAATGCACCTTCATGATGAGTAAGATAGCTACTTAGTGCAGATGTCCAATCTCTAAGTCACAGCTCTGAAGGCTTAGTTATTGAACCATTAGAGGAGGCCAACATTTTTGGCGTCGATGTCGAGGATGGTGTCAAACTAGAAATTTCTTTAAAGTCATTGATATTTTCTTTCTTATTGTAGTATCTCTGAATTTTGTTCTTAACATACCCTTCATTTAGAAAAGTAATGACCTACTATTCTTTCACCAATTCTTTGTGTGAGTTGGCTGATACTGAGTTGATACCGCATGCATAGAGGAAGGAGAAGAGATGCTTATGGGAGATTCCTTCCTAATGACCCTGATCCTGATAATTAGCTAGTTGAGTTTCAAAATATTCCAAAAGATGAAGAAGAAGAAGAAGAGGCACATCCTTTTGCTGATGCATTTCACAATTTGACCAATTCTAAAACTTCCTCTGGAGACCAAAATCTAATTGAGAATCCATTTAATTTGGAACTCCATCAAGCAGGCATAGCTGATGCAAATAGAAATAGACCCAACCAACCATCTTTTCCATTTCCTATCACTCATCAAAATGAAGTTGACAACCTCGAAAACATCCCTGATTCAGTCCTTCTTAAGTTCTATGGGCTTGTCACAAAAGACCCTAACACATACTTGTTTGAGTTTTATATCCTCTGCAAAAGCTATGACTATATCACTGATGGTCATAGGCTTATGGTATTTCCTACCACCTTGAAAGAAGTTGCATTAAGATGGTTTATGAGCTTAGATAGGAATACTGTAGAGACTTGGGATTGATATGAAGACAAAGTTTCTTGAGAAGTACAAAGAATATTGTGGGGGTAGTGATATGAGAGGAGATGACATCTTTAGGATGCAGTAGAAGGAAGATGAGAGTTTGGAGGACTACATTTCAAGGTTTTTGTTTTTCTTAGTAGAAATTCCCACATCATACACTCAATGAAGAGTCTCAAAATTTTCTCTTCCTTAGAGGGATCAATGAAAGTTGCATTGATGCTCTAGACCTAATGGGAGGAGGAGATATAACCCAAGTTCCCTTGGATGATCTTAAGAAGATATGTCAGAACTATTCTAGGGCAGCTTCAAAGAAAGGAAGAGGTTACCAATCCTCTATGGGTAAATCATCCACCAATGGAGTTTCAAGGATGGAGATTACTCACTTTTTGGCAGATTTCAAGCAAGACATCATAAACAATCTAGCTACTTAGTTGGATGCACTTCAAGCAAAGAAGAAACATGAGGAGGAAAAGGAAATGTTGGTAGAATATTTCCCTCATTGCAAACAAAAGAAGAAGGATTGCAGATGCAAAATGGTAGCTAACATTGACAGCAAGCAGATTCCACCTGAGTTCAAGCCAATCCAAGGTGATGATGATCAATTCTAATACATTGCACAAAGGATACCATGGGCTCCAGGACAAGGTATTCCACCATATCCATTATCTTTTGTTGGGCCTTATTTCAATTCTTATGCATCTGGTAATCAATAACAACCCCCATACCCATCCAACTATGGAGGATATCCACCTCGGCCTTGGAATAACCCTCCAAATACTTGGCCCAATCACCAAAACTCTCCAGCCTATTGGAAATAATCTTAGGGGAATTGGAAACAATTCTAGGGGAACTGACAATCACCTCCAGGAAACTAGCAACAGACATCCTAATGGAGGGGAGAACAGCAATGGCCAACCCAAACAACTAGCTACATGCAGCCAACTCCACAGCCTCAACATCCTACCATAATGTCTCCTCCTACTAGATCAAGTTCAAGCACACCTAGACCTACTCAATTACCACCTCATCCCACACCTAACCCAAATAACAAACCATAGCAGTAGTCAGTCTACTCTATAGATCCTAATCAATTCCCTACATATGTTGTGAGTGTGAGTGACATTCATCTGCGTTCAGGAACCACTCTGCTAGCTCCTTCCACTCCTATCATCACTGAGATTCTTGTGGAAGAAGAGGAGCATCAGAATGTCCCCATTTAGCTAAGTGTGCCTAAAAATCCTAAACCAATTCAACAGACTGATCAAGATCCACCATTTCCTCAAAGGTTAGAAGTTGTTAAACAAAAGGAAGAGGAGGAAACAACCTTGACATTCTAGATCAGTTGAAACACATATGTGTCAAGATACCTTTGTTTCAGGCCATAAAAGATGTCCCCATATATGGCAAAGCAATCAAGGAAGTATGCCTCAAAAAGCTAGGGAGGAAAAAGAAAGACACCGCTACCGTTCATATGGTGGGACAGTTGGCAAATATCATGCTTGGGAAAGTTATTGTTCCTAAATACACTGACCCAGGTAGTCATGTTGTAGGAGTTATTATAAATGGAATCCAAATAAAGAATGCTCTAATTGACTTGGGAGTAGCAATAAATATGATGACTAAGGATATCCTATAGCAACTGAATGTTGCAAACAGGAGACCTACTCCTATTGTCCTGCAGCTTGTTGATAGTTCCACTGTCAAACTAGATGGTATAGTAGAATACCTTGTGGTATCTCTAGACTCTTGGGAGTACCCAACAGATTTCATGATCCTTTCTCCTAAAGCTACACTAGGAGGGCATCCCATTATTCTAGGAAGGTCGTGGTTAGCCACATCAGATGCTTACATTGGATGTCGGTCGGGAGACATGACTATATCTAATGGTAGAAGTACTAAAAAGCTTGTTCTCTATCCTCCTGCTCAACCATCCCGTGATATGGATAACCCCATATGGCCACATGTTAGGGAAGAGGCCGAGGAAGTCAATTCAGTGGCACAACTCATGATGATAGGCAAAAGTCCTTTTATGAAGCTTCAGGAAGAAGATGAAGTGTTGTCCCACATAATTTAGAACCATTGTGAGGTAGATGAAGAATCATCCTCTCATGAATCTGGTCCTACAAGTCCACTGAAGACACTTCTACCCACTCTTCCTGCAACTAAACTTCCTGCAGCAACTGATATGCTTCATACATTGCTACCACATGAACTAAAAATTCCAAGTATTAGTGAAACAACCATGATTGAGTTAGCCACACAAGTGCAAGTATCAGAAGGGAAACATCTGAATATTAACAGCAAGTTGATTCAAGAGCAGCAGTTGTCCCTAACAAACTTGTTGAAGACCCACCAGCATGCATTTGCATGGGACTACCATGACATGAAAGGATTGGACCCCAAGCTTTGTACTCATAGGATATATATCAAAGATGACTGTACAGCAGTAAGGCATCCACAAAGGAGAATCATCCCTACATTAAGGGAGATTGTAAAAAGGGAACTACAAAAATTATTGGATGTAGGATTTATCTACCCTATCTCACTTAGCCAATGGGTGTCCCCATTGGTAATTGTTCCTAAAAAGGGAGGTAAATGGAGAGTTCTTGTTGACTATAGAGAACTAAATTCTGCCACCAAAAAGGATCATTTTCCCCTTCCTTTCATAGACCAAGTATTGGATTCACTTGCAGGTAAGCAGTATTCCTCTTTTCTAGATGGATTCAATGGTTATAACCAGATACAGATTGCACCTGAGGATCAAGAGAATACAACTTTTACTTTTCCTTGGAGGACTTATGCCTACTCAATACTTCCATTTGGTTTGTGTAATGCACCTGTAAGCTTTCAAACAGTAGTCAATAGTATATTTTTAGATATCTCACATGATTGTATGGATATCTATATGGATGATTTTACTACCTATGGTGCTGATTTTGCAAAAGCATTAGAAAATCTAAGGAAAGTTTCACAAAGATGTGAAGACCATAATCTATCCTTGAACAGTGAGAAATGCTTCATGATGATGCAGGAAGGAGAATTCCTTGGCCACTACATCTCTCAAAAAGGAATTCAAGTGGACCTAGCCAAGATTGAGGTGATTACCAATCTTCCTACTCCTACCAAGAAAAAAGATGCTAGAAGTTTTTTGGGACATTCAGGATACTATAGTCACTTCATCAAAGACTTCAGTAAAATGGCAGCACCAATGTACAATCTCCTAACTAAAGATGTTGAGTTCCAATGGATAGAGGACTATGACAAAGCATTCTTTGATTTGAAAGCAGCTTTAACCCATGCTCCTGTACTCAAATTCCCTAATTGGGAGCTTCATTTTCATATTTATACATATGCATCAGACTATGCTATAGGAGTTGTCGTGGGACAGAAAAAGGAGCAATTGAGAATGCAATCTATTTTCTTAGCAAAAACCTCCAAGGGGATGAGTTTAATTACACAATGATAGAGAAGGAAATGTTGGCAATCATCTATGCCCTTAATAATTTCAAGCATTACATAACAGGATATTAGATCTTTATTCATATAGACCATGCAATCATAAGATAGCTTGTGAATAAGCCCTTGATTTCAAGTAGGCTAGCAAGGTGGTTGTTGTTGATGCAGGAATTTGACATCACCATTGTTGACAAACCAAGAAAGGCAAATGTTGTAGCAAACTTTCTCTCCAAATTAACTACATCAGAGGACACTTAAGTCATTGATGACTCTTTCCCTGATGAACATTTATTTTCCATCAAAGTACACACACCTTGGTATGCTGATATAGCCAATTATCTAGTTACAGGGAGAGTTCCTCCTCATTTCTCTCCAAAAGCGAGAAGGGTGCTCATTGAGAAAACATTTCCTTTCTCATAGATTGTAGGATGTTTATTTTACACTGGACCAAATCATTTCATGAGGAGATGTGTAAGGGAAGATGAGACATATGATATACTGCATGCATGTCACAATGAACCCTGTGGAGGGAATTTTGTAGCAGAGAGAACAGCAATGAAGATTCTTAATATAGGGTATTACTAGCCCACACTTCATAAGGATGTAGGAAAGTATACTAGGAAGTGTGATAGAAGTCAAAGGATGGGTCGGCTAACCAAATCTAATGAGATGCCTCTATACCCCCAGGTATTCATCACTCCATTTGATAAATGGGGAATTGATTTTGTAGGTCTCATTGATCCTCCATCAAATAGAAAATCCTACATCTTGGTTTAAACTGAGTATGTGACCAAGTGGGTTGAGGTTAAATCTATGAAAAATTCCAAAGATAATAAGGTTGCAGAATTCCTCTATCAGAAAATCTTCACACTTTATGGGGTTCCAAGGGAGATAGTGACAGATTAAGGAGCTTAATTACATCAACCCTTGTCACAGCATTGTCAATGAATATAATGTGAGGCATAGGAAATTGACCCCCTATCACCCTCAAGCCAATGGCCAATCTGAGGTAACCAATAGAGAAATAGAGGCTATCTTGACCAAAACAATGGCTATTCACAAGAAATATTGGGCCAATAGGTTACTAGAATTTTTTTGGGCCTATAGGACCACTTGGAAGACAACCACAGGTTTCACTCCTTTTGAATTATTGTATGGGAAGACAGTCATGATGCCTATTGAGTTTGAGCATAAAACTCTTAGGACTGCACTAGATCTTGGGATAGACATATCTGAGGCACAAAAGGATAGAATCATGCAACTAAATGCTTTGGATGAGATGAAAAATTCAGCCCTGCATCATACTAAGGTAATGCAAAATCAGAGGGTCAAATGGCATGACAAATACATAAAGGAAAAGAAGTTACAGCCAGGTGACTGGGCACTCCTTTATGACTCCAGGTATCAAGATAATGTAGGAAAACTATAGACTAGGTGGTTGGGACCATTTTTTTGGATGTTGTGGTTGTCATTGATGTCAGTACTATTAGCATTAATTCACTTGAAGTTGTATATGTTGAGGATATTGAGAAAATTGTAATAAATGAGTTTTTGGTTGTCAGTAGTGAAGTGAAGTTCAGTATGTCGGTAAGTTTTGTACATTGATAATCAAAGGTTGTGGACTAAATGGTTTGTTGCTAAGTATATCTATTTTATCCATGTCGAGTTTCAGATATTTTCGTGAAGATTTGATCGAGTTATGAAGATTCTCATTATGACAGTTTTTATGTTGCTTCAGTTGGTGTTCCTAATTGAAGATGATGTTATTTCAGCTAGTCCAGTTTTTGCGGATTCTTATCTTGTGATTCATGATTCTTGTGGAGGTTTCTAGATCATACTCTATCTTTGATGTACTTCCACATTGATCTTTGTGCTCATGGTTGGTGATTTTCTCTTGCATGTTCATGTTTTTCTTGTTCCTGGCTAACATAGTGTTTGTAGCGTATTGTGGATCTTCGAGGAGTAATTAATTGAAGTGTCTTCATGATTGAGATGTTAATTAGGGTCCTCACTAAGTTGTGGCCGACCTTGGTTGATTCACATTAATAATCTTAAATGTTTTGGGCCGACATTTTTTCATTTTATTGTTTTTGTTGAAGCCGAAATGAAGAGATGAAATTTCTTGTTGCGGATATATAAGAGCAATTTTTTATTCGAATTGAAGAGTGCGAGTGTATTCCAAAGTGTGATTTTGTGTGTGTATGTGTCAATATTATTCAAAGGAATAGCAGAGTGTGAAGAAGTGTGTAGAAGAGTGAAGAATTGTTCATGTGCTCAACCAAAACTATGATCAGGCATTAGCAGATGCTATTTTACTAGTTCAAATCCCTGTGGATGTAATCCGATTATTTCTGCAAGACAGTGTGTCTTCCTTTGGGCAGTTATCCTTGTTGTAATTAAGCATTGAGCTCTAGGAAGTGTGCCTGAATGCATGTGCATTCCCCATATTTCATTTTCATTATACTTTTAATAGGGTATAATCTTCTGGACTGACCTCCACCGTGGTTTTTTCCCTACTAGGGTTTCCACGTAAAAAAATTCTTGGTGTTATGTGTGTTTTTGATGTATTGATGATTTATTCCTTCATGGTTAATTATTAGATCTGAGAATAAGGTTAATAAGTTGAATAAGTTTTGAATTTTTGTGACAACTGATTCACCCCCCCCCTCTCAGTTGTCTGCCCTTGTGTTGCCAACAATTGGTATCAGGGCCAAGTTCCTTGGAAGAATTTTAATAGCTTAAGGTGATCTGGGATGGCAAGTTACAAGAAGGATAGTCTGAGATTTTATGGAACAAATTACTCTCTATGGAAGACTCAAATGGAGTGCCATTTGAGATGCATTGTTGAACCTTACTCGAACATTACATGTATTAGGTATGTTCTTCCTCATAATAGTCCTACTACTACTACTAAGATTAGAAATGTTGAGTATAATATATGAGCTAAGGAAGCTTTGTTGAGTGCTTTGACTAATTCTGAGATGAAAAATGTTATGGATCTAAAGACTCCTCATGAGATCTAGAAAAAGTTGGAAACCTTGTATGAAGGTGATACTAATGTGAATATTTCTAAGTTGCAAAGTCTGAAAGGGAAATATGAAAGGTTGAGAATTGGTGATGATGAGAACATTAATACTTTCATGCAAAGAGTGAATGAACTTGTGTGTGGTATTAGATGTGTTGGCAGACAAATAGATGAATCTGAGATTGTTGCTAAAATGCTTAGATCCCTACCTAATTCTTACAAAGTCATAGCTAGTGCTATTGAAGAGCTCTGAACTGTAACAAATAGAACCATAGATACGTTGGTTGGTAAGTTGACTGCTTTTGAGTTGAGCGAATTTGGTGATGCCCTTCCTGTTAGTTCCCCAAATCTGCACCCTATTTGCTAAGCCTTGAATGAACTCAGCAGATTTGGACTAACATGGGAATGCTTTCAAGTTGTGGGCAACCTATTCGAAAGAAGACCTCTGGATTATGGGCCGGCTTCCCCTTTTGATGGTGTCACCTAAACTATTCCTTGATGGGAAAGGGGGAAAAAGAAGCATGAAAAGAAAAACTAACCCCTATGGTGATGCACCTAATGATATTTCTCAGACCCATACAGCTACTTCTACACACAAGAATGATCAATAACTTAACAGTGGTTTACACAACTCAAAATTCCATATGCCTTTGCATTAGTGTTTCATAACCAGGCTAAAAATGTCATGGACAACATCTAGAAGGAAGAAAATGGCATCCTCACAACTTAGACTTTATCCTAAACTAACTCAACACATGTTATGACCTGAAAATTCATACTAACTGCATACAGGAAAAGAAAACAGGACAAAATCAAAGGGAAAACAATTCTGCCATAAGATTTCATCAACCATTTATAAGGCTTTCACAATAAACAGCATAATGAGAAGGTAAAATATATTAACTTATTCATCAAAAAGGTGTTGCACTGCTGCATAAGTCTACAAATCTGAGTTACAATGTTGTCCTTTATCTAGAAAAGGCTCCAAAAGCCACAATGCCTGCAAGAAGAAAGAAAAGAACCCCCTAAAATGTTCAAAATGAACATAATTAAGCTAATCTTCAACCAACATCCCACACAAGTCCTTCTAGAAACCCTAAGTCAGATGAAACAAAAAGGCCAAAATAGAAGCTTCTAAAAACACTCCAAAAGGTCCTCCAAATGTAGAAAATTCAAGCCATGACTTGACCCACCAGAAAAGCATGACAAAAAACCTCTAAAATGGTCCCATATGTCCTCCCACACTTTCTCCATGTTGACAAGTCATCACCAAATCTGTCACATGCTTCCAACTGGCAATATGTGTGTTTTTGAAAACACATGGCTTTAAAAAACATTAAAGATAATGATCTTGTTTAAGTGATTCATAAAACATCACTAAACAAGTCATTTTACAATTTAAAGCATAAAATGAGAGCCCCACCATCTCCTTGAATTATATTTGCATTAAAAGGCATGATAAAAGTGATTTTCAAATCACTTGCATGATACCTCAAATATTGGAATCAAATATAACATGTAATGTCATATTTAAAAGCTTTCAAAAGCTTCCAAGGCATTGACCATCTCAACCCACCATATTCTGCATTTTACTCACACATGTCATACACATTGTTTTGCAAAGGCATATAGTCTTCAACAGCATTTTGGCCAACATGGCCGACCTCCAAGTGCCTTGGAAAGCATATTCCAAGTCACATGATATTGGAAAAACCAAGGCATCACCCATAGGTCACATGGCATACTCCATATTGCATTGCACACTCCAGTGTTGTATGTTTGAAAAACACTTAGCAATTAGTAGAAATAAAGGGGAAGAACCCTAAGGCATAAAATGCCTAAGTGAGAGCACATATTTTTCGGCCCCATCACATTTACCATGTGTTTGATTTTTTTAAACAAGGGATAAAAATCCCATCAAAATGCCAAAAGAGGTCAAACCCTAATCACAAAATACCAAAATGATAAAAAAAAACATCATCATTTGGTCTTCGAAGAATCTGGAAAATGTTACTATGTCGCCATGGGGTTTGGAAGAACACAGAAAAATGGTGTTCACACTAGTTTTCTGTCGATTTTTTGACATTTTCTTGTGATTCCCACTAAGAACAACAGGTAACTTGATTTTTTCTCAATAAAACTGGCTTTTCTCCATTTTTTTAAAAGCTATTTCATGAGTCAAAGTCGCAGCCCTAAGTGCATTTCTGATGTAATTGTTTAACTCCACATTCTTTTGTGTTATTCATTTGTTGTATCCGCCATGATAGAAGTTATTTAAGGCTTGAATGGAGGTTTTATACGGTGAAAACAACCTACCTTTTGATGAGAATGAGCAACTTCTAGCTCAAGTAAGCTTCACATCAAAAATACATTTCCATTTTCTGCAAATACAGCTCAAACTCGAGCTTCCATACTGAAGAATGCAACAAAATGTTTGTTTTCCTCTGTATTGAATCAACGAACAAACCCCAGGTTTCTTTTTCTTGTATCCTTCTCCAGAACGCTCTCCATGAGATATCTCTTTCAACTCCTCTATACTTGAAATTTCTGAAAATGGCCATGGCTCGGCCTCTTGTTTCTTTCCATTTTACTGTAGAAATAGCAATGTTGGCTCCATTTATTGGAACCCCAAGTGGTTTTTTTCATATTTTGTAGGAAAGGCAAATTTTTTACCACAGCCTATCATAACACATGAATGGCTTTTCATTTTTTAACTCCTGGAGAAAGCTCACCATATTTCCATTTCCTTTTCACATATTTTATGATGAACCCAGATGGGTATGTTTTCAATTTGAAAACAACATCAGATTTTGTTGCAAAAAAAATGAGGAAAGTTATTGCACATTATGGGTACAATGAAAGCCCCAATTTGTAGGAAAATGTGTCTTGTAATGGGCATTTAACCGGGTTTTTTGCAATGTATTTCATTTCTATAGAATGTTTTTTGAAAACAAAACCCCAAAATGGGTTTGGTCACTGTGAATAACCTGCATTTCAATTACACATCCCACATTCTATTGAACATCTTGGATCTCACAGGAATAGTACTGATTCAATGGCATATATAGGCACCATGAAAAGCACAATAACAATCCATTTTTGTTTCTTTCTTAAGAATAAAGCATAAAATGCTTGCTTCTTTTTTGCATTCGTAATAAGGACATTCCCTTGTGTTATTTTTGTTGATTTCCTAAAGAAAAAGACTCACTGGTTGTGACCATGAATAGGAACAAAGTCTTTTTGTGTTCATTTCCACTTTTGAAAACCCTCATGTTGTATTTTGATTTCCTCTCGTTTGTGAGTATCCATTGATTATGGAAACGACTATCCTCTATGATTCACAGTGCTTAACCACTATCATGCAACAAGACTGCCTTCATTTGTGCAAAGGATTCTTGGTCACTGTCATTCTTCATGATCGTCATATAGATGCCTTGAAAATGAAGCACTATGATTTTGCAACTATCACTATCTTATAAGCTACTCACAGGCATGCATGACTGTCTTTTATGTTCCAAGCATATGGCAGTCCTCAATTTTGGAATCTGCACTATCTTGCTTACTCTACTCCTTTAACCCATTGCAAAATCTTCTACAAACTTGAGAGATATAGATGGTACTTTCTTTTTCATGAGTCTTCATGATAGTCCCTTACCAACCATTGTTCACCATGATGCTCTTTTTTTTCCAAGATCACTCCTTTGGTGTTGACTGTCTGTGTGATATCTTCTCCTTCCATCTTTGCAAGGCTTTATCAATATGTCCTTTACACCTCACTGATTGACAATGCTTGTCCATGTTGGCTTCTTGCTTTTTGAGAAATGACCATCAGTTTTTCACTTCTACATACTTTCTTTCAATGTGCACTGCCATACTCTGTGAATGATGAATTATCATTGTCATCCCAAAGTTGACTCTTACCTATAGAATTTTCTTCATCCATGAACATACAATGGTTTCCATTTGGAATAAGACTATCTACTACTTAATGTTGTCTTCCATGGCATTGTCTTCATTCTTCATAAGTTTCTTTCTTATCTTTGCATACCTCTTATGCATTATTCACAACATTTGGGACTTTCGCTATTATTTGGTAGTGTGACTTTGTTTACTGTATATGAACCTTTGAGACCTAGACTGAGAATGTACTTGAAACCATGTCTATGCATCACCTTTTATGGAAAAAATTGTTCTCACTTTCCTATTTCCTACCCAGGTAAAGCCTTGTCTTGACATTCACTGTGTTGACCAAATGAATCTTCAC
Organism: Sequoia sempervirens; assembly: GCA_007258455.2. Taxonomy (NCBI): domain Eukaryota; kingdom Viridiplantae; phylum Streptophyta; class Pinopsida; order Cupressales; family Cupressaceae; genus Sequoia; species Sequoia sempervirens. Next base: position 171,563,185 of record VDFB02358134.1, on the reverse strand, counting down.
ACGCCATTTTTTGTAGCATAAAACTCCTCCATTGCTTATTTTGACTGTCATACACTTCAAATCACTATCATATACTTTGACTGTTTGACTGAGATAGTTTAATAGCCTTCTCACTGCTCCTTTGAGGATTGTTGATTAAGCCTCTTGTCATTGTATACTTATCAAGACTATGATCAATGTTTCCCAATTTCTGGTCCTTTTCCACATGACTCGTAAGTCATAACCATCACTGCACAGGTCTACAAAACTATCATAAGACATTGGGTTGCCTCCTTTCTCACTGAAACAACAGTCCCTCCAATGAACTTGAGGATTGTCCCTTCTATCTTTTTCATTTACATTTGGACTAATACTTCATCAATTGTCACTTTAACCACTAATTGGCAATGTTGCGTCTTCAACTGTGCTTTAACAATGTCACTCAAATATTCCTTCCCTTTTCATAAAATGAGTCATCTATTGTAACCATTCCTTGTTTGCCTTCAGTAAAGTAAAAAGGCATTGTTGTTGTCCTGAATGACATGAGAATACATATTGTTGTCCCACCTGAATCTACTATCTGATTTCACCACATTTGTTTCCTTTTTTCTCATATGTGATACTTAATTGTCTCCCCACTTTGATCCTAGTGGGAAAACACATGTCCCATATGTTGGTGACCTAAAATCTCACTGTCTTGTGTGATGTGTGGCTGTCCAATAGGGTCAAGGTGGGAGGGACTTGACAATACCTGGATTGCCCTCTCATTATTTAATAGATGCATAATTGAACTTGATGCATCTTTTAAATATGATAGTGAAAGTTGATCAACTGGTGTGATTCCATATTGATTTAATGCATTGATAACAGATAAATCTTTGATCAAGTTTCTCAATTTCCATTTTCTTTCAAAGCATGCTGAGCTCTACCCTTGTGGGAGCCACATTTACCCCACATGTTGTATTTAACTAAATCAAAACAGTAACCAGACTTTTCCTAAATATTCACATGAAGCAAACAGTTAAAAAATAAATAAATGCATATTTTGGATGTGTTTGATGACTTCACTATTTTCCAGGACATCCATGGTTTGCATGCTTATTTTATGCACTTATGGATCAGTTTATACATGCATAGGTAGGTGTGTATGTAAGGATTGAATCTTTCATTGCTTAGAGCCTCGCTCTAATATCATTTCTTTTTTTAGATGCAGGGTGAGGAGCACTACAAAGCTGGGGAGGACACAAGCAGCTCAGGGCAGCAGCAGCAGAGTAGTTGGGCAACCTGTAACCAGTCATTCTCAAGCAATGACTGGTTCCATTCTTATATGCACATTGTTTGTTTCCTTTACTTATTCATGTATTAATTGCTTCATATTTGTATTGAATAAGAGAGTTAGTCCCTTGGCTTGTGAGGGACATGTACATTTCAATATTATCAATAAAATACTACATTTGTATATCTATGATTCTCTTTATCATTTGTTGTAATGCAACATTGAAATGACAAAATGTAATCTACTTTGTTTGAGAATCACTCCATGCATATTGAAACTAGCAGTTTTATGGTTTATCTTTAAATGTTTAAACAACATGAAAAGAACAAACACTAGGTTACCTTATTTTAGCTGAAAGCTAAAATTAGGTAACACTTCCTAGGGTTGAATCTACATTTAAGGCTACCACTTCTGGAAGAGATAGACAGAAATATGATCCGGGTGAGAGTTCATCTAGAAATACATTCAAGTATGAGGATGAAATTAGATAGATTGAAGAAGAAGAAAGAGAGATGGAAGAGCTGGAAGCACTTAATGTCAAAAGAGTACCAAGAGGAAAAGGTAAGTATGAAGGAAAATTGCCTCTTAAATTTTTTTCCTGCAATAAGATAGGTCATTTTGCATCAAGGTGTCCAAAAAGAACTCCTAAACCAAGACATAACAAGCCTACATTTCAGAAGAAGTGTTACTATACTTTTGATGAAGGTGTGATAGATGATGAATCTAATAAAGGAAATAGAAGTGATGATGAATTGGTATTTATTGATATCAAGGAAAATAATCATGTATCTATTGAATTTGTTGGTTGTACAAATATGGAGAAAGCCCTAG
>VDFB02358134.1:171534949-171560999 GCA_007258455.2 Sequoia sempervirens | reverse complement strand
GGCACAACTCATGATGATAGGCAAAAGTCCTTTTATGAAGCTTCAGGAAGAAGATGAAGTGTTGTCCCACATAATTTAGAACCATTGTGAGGTAGATGAAGAATCATCCTCTCATGAATCTGGTCCTACAAGTCCACTGAAGACACTTCTACCCACTCTTCCTGCAACTAAACTTCCTGCAGCAACTGATATGCTTCATACATTGCTACCACATGAACTAAAAATTCCAAGTATTAGTGAAACAACCATGATTGAGTTAGCCACACAAGTGCAAGTATCAGAAGGGAAACATCTGAATATTAACAGCAAGTTGATTCAAGAGCAGCAGTTGTCCCTAACAAACTTGTTGAAGACCCACCAGCATGCATTTGCATGGGACTACCATGACATGAAAGGATTGGACCCCAAGCTTTGTACTCATAGGATATATATCAAAGATGACTGTACAGCAGTAAGGCATCCACAAAGGAGAATCATCCCTACATTAAGGGAGATTGTAAAAAGGGAACTACAAAAATTATTGGATGTAGGATTTATCTACCCTATCTCACTTAGCCAATGGGTGTCCCCATTGGTAATTGTTCCTAAAAAGGGAGGTAAATGGAGAGTTCTTGTTGACTATAGAGAACTAAATTCTGCCACCAAAAAGGATCATTTTCCCCTTCCTTTCATAGACCAAGTATTGGATTCACTTGCAGGTAAGCAGTATTCCTCTTTTCTAGATGGATTCAATGGTTATAACCAGATACAGATTGCACCTGAGGATCAAGAGAATACAACTTTTACTTTTCCTTGGAGGACTTATGCCTACTCAATACTTCCATTTGGTTTGTGTAATGCACCTGTAAGCTTTCAAACAGTAGTCAATAGTATATTTTTAGATATCTCACATGATTGTATGGATATCTATATGGATGATTTTACTACCTATGGTGCTGATTTTGCAAAAGCATTAGAAAATCTAAGGAAAGTTTCACAAAGATGTGAAGACCATAATCTATCCTTGAACAGTGAGAAATGCTTCATGATGATGCAGGAAGGAGAATTCCTTGGCCACTACATCTCTCAAAAAGGAATTCAAGTGGACCTAGCCAAGATTGAGGTGATTACCAATCTTCCTACTCCTACCAAGAAAAAAGATGCTAGAAGTTTTTTGGGACATTCAGGATACTATAGTCACTTCATCAAAGACTTCAGTAAAATGGCAGCACCAATGTACAATCTCCTAACTAAAGATGTTGAGTTCCAATGGATAGAGGACTATGACAAAGCATTCTTTGATTTGAAAGCAGCTTTAACCCATGCTCCTGTACTCAAATTCCCTAATTGGGAGCTTCATTTTCATATTTATACATATGCATCAGACTATGCTATAGGAGTTGTCGTGGGACAGAAAAAGGAGCAATTGAGAATGCAATCTATTTTCTTAGCAAAAACCTCCAAGGGGATGAGTTTAATTACACAATGATAGAGAAGGAAATGTTGGCAATCATCTATGCCCTTAATAATTTCAAGCATTACATAACAGGATATTAGATCTTTATTCATATAGACCATGCAATCATAAGATAGCTTGTGAATAAGCCCTTGATTTCAAGTAGGCTAGCAAGGTGGTTGTTGTTGATGCAGGAATTTGACATCACCATTGTTGACAAACCAAGAAAGGCAAATGTTGTAGCAAAATTTCTCTCCAAATTAACTACATCAGAGGACACTTAAGTCATTGATGACTCTTTCCCTAATGAACATTTATTTTCCATCAAAGTACACACACCTTGGTATGCTGATATAGCCAATTATCTAGTTACAAGGAGAGTTCCTCGTCATTTCTCTCCAAAAGCGAGAAGGGTGCTCATTGAGAAAACGTTTCCTTTCTCATAGATTGTAGGATGTTTATTTTACACTAGACCAAATCATTTCATGAGGAGATGTGTAAGGGAAGATGAGACATATGATATACTGCATGCATGTCACAATGAACCCTGTGGAGGGAATTTTGCAGCAGAGAGAACAGCAATGAAGATTCTTAATATAGGGTATTACTAGCCCACACTTCATAAGGATGTAGGAAAGTATACTAGGAAGTGTGATAGAAGTCAAAGGATGGGTCGGCTAACCAAATCTGATGAGATGCCTCTATACCCCCAGGTATTCATCACTCCATTTGATAAATGGGGACTTGATTTTGTAGGTCTCATTGATCCTCCATCAAATAGAAAATCCTACATCTTGGTTTAAACTAAGTATGTGACCAAGTGGGTTGAGGTTAAATCTATGAAAAATTCCAGAGATAATAAGGTTGCAGAATTCCTCTATGAGAAAATCTTCACACTTTATGGGGTTCCAAGGGAGATAGTGACAAATTAATGAGCTTAATTTACATCAACCCTTGTCACAGCATTGTCAATGAATATAATGTGAGGCATAGGAAATTGACCCCCTATCACCCTCAAGCCAATGGCCAATCTGAGGTAACCAATAGAGAAATAGAGGCTATCTTGACCAAAACAATGGTTATTCACAAGAAATATTGGGCCAATAGGTTACCAGAAGTTTTTTGGGCCTATAGGACCACTTGGAAGACATCCACAGGTTTCACTCCTTTTGAATTATTGTATGGGAAGACAGTCATGATGCCTATTGAGTTTGAGCATAAAACTCTTAGGACTGCACTAGATCTTGGGATAGACATATCTGAGGCACAAAAGGATAGAATCATGCAACTAAATGCTTTGGATGAGATGAAAAATTCAGCCCTGCATCATACTAAGGTAATGCAAAATCAGAGGGTCAAATGGCATGACAAATACATAAAGGAAAAGAAGTTACAGCCAGGTGACTGGGCACTCCTTTATGACTCCAGGTATCAAGATAATGTAGGAAAACTATAGACTAGGTGGTTGGGACCATTTTTTTGGATGTTGTGGTTGTCATTGATGTCAGTACTATTAGCATTAATTCACTTGAAGTTGTATATGTTGAGGATATTGAGAAAATTGTAATAAATGAGTTTTTGGTTGTCAGTAGTGAAGTGAAGTTCAGTATGTCGGTAAGTTTTGTACATTGATAATCAAAGGTTGTGGACGAAATGGTTTGTTGCTAAGTATATCTATTTTATCCATGTCAAGTTTCAGATATTTGCGTGAAGATTTGATCGAGTTATGAAGATTCTCATTCTGACAGTTTTTATGTTGCTTCAGTTGGTGTTCCTGATTGAAGATGATGTTATTTCAGCTAGTCCAGTTTTTGCGGATTCTTATCTTGTGATTCATGATTCTTGTGGAGGTTTCTAGATCATACTCTATCTTTGATGTACGTCCACATTGATCTTTGTGCTCATGGTTGGTGATTTTCTCTTGCGTGTTCATGTTTTTCTTGTTCCTGGCTAACATAGTGTTTGTAGCGTATTGTGGATCTTCGAGGAGTAATTAATTGAAGCGTCTTCATGATTGAGATGTTAATTAGGGTCCTCACTAAGTTGTGGCCGACCTTGGTTGATTCACATTAATAATCTTAAATGTTTTGGGCCGACAGTTTTTCATTTTATTGCTTTTGTTGAAGCCGAAATGAAGGGATGAAATTTCTTGTTGTGGATATATAAGAGTGATTGTTTATTCGAATTGAAGAGTGCGAGTGTATTCCAAAGTGTGATTTTGTGTGTGTATGTGTGAATATTATTCAAAGGCATAGCAGAGTGTGAAGAAGTGTGTAGAAGAGTGAAGAATTGTTCATGTGCTCAACCGAAACTATGATCAGGCATTAGCAGATGCTATTTTACTAGTTCAAATCCCTGTGGATGTAATCCGATTATTTCTGCAAGACAGTGTGTCTTCCTTTGGGCAGTTATCCTTGTTGTAATTGAGCATTGAGCTCTAGGAAGTGTGTATGAATGCATGTGCATTCCCCATATTTCATTTTCATTATACTTTTAATAGGGTATAATCTTCTGGACTGACCTCCACCGTGGTTTTTTCCCTACTAGGGTTTCCACGTAAAAAAATTCTTGATGTTATGTGTGTTTTTGATGTATTGATGATTTATTCCTTCATGGTTAATTATTAGATCTAAGAATAAGGTTAATAAGTTGAATAAGTTTTGAATTTTTGTGACAACTGATTCACCCCCCCTCTCAGTTGTATGCCCTTGTGTTGCCAACAATTGGTATTAGGGCCAAGTTCCTTGGAAGAAGTTTAATAGCTTAAGGTGATCTGGGATGGAAAGTTACAAGAAGGATAGTCTGAGATTTTATGGAACAAATTACTCTCTATGGAAGACTCAAATGGAGTGCCATTTGAGATGCATTGTTGAACCCTACCCGAACATTACATGTATTAGGTATGTTATTCCTCATAATGGTCCTACTACTACTACTAAGATTAGAAATGTTGAGTATAATATACGAGCTAAGGAAGCTTTGTTGAGTGCTTTGACTGATTCTGAGATGAAAAATGTTATGGATCTAAAGACTCCTCATGAGATCTGGAAAAAGTTGGAAACCTTATATGAAGGTGATACTAATGTGAATATTTCTAAGTTGCAAAGTCTGAAAGGGAAATATGAAAGGTTGAGAATGGGTGATGATGAGAACATTAATACTTTCATGCAAAGAGTGAATGAACTTGTGTGTGGTATTAGATGTGCTGGCAAACAGATAGATGAATCTGAGATTGTTGCTAAAATGCTTAGATCCCTACCTAATTCTTACAAAGTCATAGCTAGTGCTATTGAAGAGCTTTGAACTGTAACAAATAGAACCAGAGATACGTTGGTTGGTAAGTTGACTGCTTTTGAGTTGAGCGAATTTGGTGATGCCCTTCCTGTTAGTTCCCCAAATCTGCACCCTATTTGCTAAGCCTTGAATGAACTCAGCAGATTTGGACTAACATGGGAATGCTTTCAGGTTGTGGGCAACCTATTCGAAAGAAGACCTCTGGATTATGGGTCGGCTTCCCCTTTTGATGGTGTCACCTAAACTATTCCTTGATGGGAAAGGGGGAAAAAGAAGCATGAAAAGAAAAACTAACCCCTATGGTGATGCACCTAATGATATTTCTCAGACCCATACAGCTACTTCTACACACAAGAATGGTCAATAACTTAACAGTGGTTTACACAACTCAAAATTCCATATGCCTTTGCATTAGTGTTTCATAACCAGGCTAAAAATGTCATGGACAACATCTAGAAGGAAGAAAATGGCATGCTCACAACTTATGCTTTATCCTAAACTAACTCAACACATGTTATGCCCTGAAAATTCATACTAACTACATACAGGAAAAGAAAACAGGACAAAATCAAAGGGAAAACAATTCTGCCATAAGATTTCATCAACCATTTATAAGGCTTTCACAATAAACAGCATAATGAGAAGGTAAAATATATTAACTTATTCATCAAAAAGGTGTTGCACTGCTACATAAGTCTACAAATCTGAGTTACAATGTTGTCCTTTATCTAGAAAAGGCTCCAAAAGCCACAATGCCTGCAAGAAGAAAGAAAAGAACCCCCTAAAATGTTCAAAATGAACATAATTAAGCTAATCTTCAACCAACATCCCACACAAGTCCTTCTAGAAACCCTAATTCAGATGAAACACAAAGGCCAAAATAGAAGCTTCTAAAAACACTCCAAAAGGTCCTCCAAATGTAGAAAATTCAAGCCATGACTTGACCCACCAAAAAAGCATGACAAAAAACCTCTAAAATGGTCCCATATGTCCTCCCACACTTTCTCCATGTTGACAAGTCATCACCAAATCTGTCACATGCTTCCAACTGGCAATATGTGTGTTTTTGAAAACACGTGGCTTTAAAAAACATTAAAGATAATGATCTTGTTTAAGTGATTCATAAAACATCACTAAACAAGTCATTTTACAATTTAAAGCATAAAATGAGAGCCCCACCATCTCCTTGAATTATATTTGCATTAAAAGGCATGATACAAGTGATTTTCAAATCACTTGCATGATATCTCAAATATTGGAATCAAATATAACATGTAATGTCATATTTAAAAGCTTTCAAAAGCTTCCAAGGCATTGACCATCTCAACCCACCATATTCTGCATTTTACTCACACATGTCATACACATTGTTTTGCAAAGGCATATAGTCTTCAACAGCATTTTGGCCAATATGGCCGACCTCCAAGTCCCTTGGAAAGCATATTCCAAGTCACATGATATTGGAAAAACAAGGCATCACCCATAGGTCACATGGCATACTCTATATTGCATTGCACACTCCAGTGTTGTATGTTTGAAAAACACTTAGCAATTAGTAGAAATAAAGGGGAAGAACCCTAAGGCATAAAATGCCTAAGTGAGAGCACATATTTTTTGGCCCCATCACATTTACCATGTGTTTGATTTTTTAAAACAAGGGATAAAAATCCCATCAAAATGCCAAAAGAGGTCAAACCCTAATCACAAAATACCAAAATGATAAAAAAAAACATCATCATTTGGTCTTCGAAGAATCTAGAAAATGTTACTATGTCGCCATGGGGTTTGGAAGAACACAGAAAAATGGTGTTCACACCAGTTTTCTGTTGATTTTTTGACATTTTCTTGTGATTCCCACTGAGAACAACAGGTAACTTGATTTTTTCTCAATAAAACTGGCTTTTCTCCATTTTTTTAAAAGCTATTTCATGAGTCAAAGTCGCAGCCCTAAGTGCATTTCTGATGTAATTGTTTAACTCCACATTCTTTTGTGTTATTCATTTGTTGTATCCGCCATGATAGAAGTTCTTTAAGGCTTGAATGGAGGTTTTATACGGTGAAAACAACCTACCTTTTGATGAGAATGAGCAACTTCTAGCTCAAGTAAGCTTCACATCAAAAATACATTTCCATTTTCTGCAAATACAGCTCAAACTCGAGCTTCCATACTGAAGAATGCAACAAAATGTTTGTTTTCCTCTGTATTGAATCAACGAACAAACCCCAGGTTTCTTTTTCTTGTATCCTTCTCCAGAACGCTCTCCATGAGATATCTCTTTCAACTCCTCTATACTTGAAATTTCTGAAAATGGCCATGGCTCGGCCTCTTGTTTCTTTCCATTTTACTGTAGAAATAGCAATGTTGGCTCCATTTATTGGAACCCCAAGTGGTTTTTTTCATATTTTGTAGGAAAGGCAAATTTTTTACCACAGCCTATCATAACACATGAATGGCTTTTCATTTTTTAACTCCTGGAGAAAGCTCACCATATTTCCATTTCCTTTTCACATATTTTATGATGAACCCAGATGGGTATGTTTTCAATTTGAAAACAACATCAGATTTTGTTGCAAAAAAAATGAGGAAAGTTATTGCACATTATGGGTACAATGAAAGCCCCAATTTGTAGGAAAATGTGTCTTGTAATGGGCATTTAACCGGGTTTTTTGCAATGTATTTCATTTCTATAGAATGTTTTTTGAAAACAAAACCCCAAAATGGGTTTGGTCACTGTGAATAACCTGCATTTCAATTACACATCCCACATTCTATTGAACATCTTGGATCTCACAGGAATAGTACTGATTCAATGGCATATATAGGCACCATGAAAAGCACAATAACAATCCATTTTTGTTTCTTTCTTAAGAATAAAGCATAAAATGCTTGCTTCTTTTTTGCATTCGTAATAAGGACATTCCCTTGTGTTATTTTTGTTGATTTCCTAAAGAAAAAGACTCACTGGTTGTGACCATGAATAGGAACAAAGTCTTTTTGTGTTCATTTCCACTTTTGAAAACCCTCATGTTGTATTTTGATTTCCTCTCGTTTGTGAGTATCCATTGATTATGGAAACGACTATCCTCTATGATTCACAGTGCTTAACCACTATCATGCAACAAGACTGCCTTCATTTGTGCAAAGGATTCTTGGTCACTGTCATTCTTCATGATCGTCATATAGATGCCTTGAAAATGAAGCACTATGATTTTGCAACTATCACTATCTTATAAGCTACTCACAGGCATGCATGACTGTCTTTTATGTTCCAAGCATATGGCAGTCCTCAATTTTGGAATCTGCACTATCTTGCTTACTCTACTCCTTTAACCCATTGCAAAATCTTCTACAAACTTGAGAGATATAGATGGTACTTTCTTTTTCATGAGTCTTCATGATAGTCCCTTACCAACCATTGTTCACCATGATGCTCTTTTTTTTCCAAGATCACTCCTTTGGTGTTGACTGTCTGTGTGATATCTTCTCCTTCCATCTTTGCAAGGCTTTATCAATATGTCCTTTACACCTCACTGATTGACAATGCTTGTCCATGTTGGCTTCTTGCTTTTTGAGAAATGACCATCAGTTTTTCACTTCTACATACTTTCTTTCAATGTGCACTGCCATACTCTGTGAATGATGAATTATCATTGTCATCCCAAAGTTGACTCTTACCTATAGAATTTTCTTCATCCATGAACATACAATGGTTTCCATTTGGAATAAGACTATCTACTACTTAATGTTGTCTTCCATGGCATTGTCTTCATTCTTCATAAGTTTCTTTCTTATCTTTGCATACCTCTTATGCATTATTCACAACATTTGGGACTTTCGCTATTATTTGGTAGTGTGACTTTGTTTACTGTGTATGAACCTTTGAGACCTAGACTGAGATGTACTTGAAACCATGTATATGCATCACCTTTTATGGAACAAATTATTCTCACTTTCCTATTTCCTACCCAGGTAAAGCCTTGTCTTAACATTCACTGTGTTGACCAAATGAATCTTCACACGCCATTTTTTGTAGCATAAAACTCCTCCATTGCTTATTTTGACTGTCATACACTTCAAATCACTATCATATACTTTGATTGTTTGACTGAGATAGTTTAATAGCCTTCTCACTGCTCCTTTGAGGATTGTTGATTAAGCCTCTTGTCATTGTATACTTACCTCGACTATGATCAATGTTTCCCAATTTCTGGTCCTTTTCCACATGACTCGTAAGTCATAACCATCACTGCACAGGTCTACAAAACTATCATAAGACATTGGGTTGCCTCCTTTCTCACTGAAATAACAGTCCCTCCAATGAACTTGAGGATTGTCCCTTCTATCTTTTTCATTTACATTTGGACTAATACTTCATCAATTGTCACTTTAACCACTAATTGGCAATGTTGCGTCTTCAACTGTGCTTTAACAATGTCACTCAAATATTCCTTCCCTTTTCATAAAATGAGTCATCTATTGTAACCATTCCTTGTTTGCCTTCAGTAAAGTAAAAAGCCATTGTTGTCCTGAATGACATGAGAATACATATTGTTGTCCCACCTGAATCTGCTATCTGATTTCACCACATTTGTTTCCTTTTTTCTCATATGTGATACATAATTGTCTCCCCACTTTGATCCTAGTGGGAAAACACATGTCCCATATGTCGGTGACCTAAAATCTCACTGTCTTATGTGATGTGTGGTTGTCCAATAGGGTCAAGGTGGGAGGGACTTGACAATACTTGGATTGCCCTCTCATTATTTAATAGATGCATAATTGAACTTGATGCATCTTTTAAATCTGATAGTGAAAGTTGATCAACTGGTGTGATTCCATATTGATTTAATGCATTGATAACAGATAAATCTTTGATCAAGTTTCTCAATTTCCATTTTCTTTCAAAGCATGTTGAGCTCTACCCTTGTGGGAACCACATTTACCCCACATGTTGTATTTAACTAAATCAAAACAGTAACCATACTTGTCCTAAATATTCACATGAAGCAAACAGTTAAAAAATAAATAAATGCATATTTTGGGTGTGTTTGATGACTTCACTGTTTTCCAGGACATCCATGGTTTGCATGCTTATTTTATGCACTTATGGATCATTTTATACATGCATAGGTAGGTGTGTATGTAAGGATTGAATCTTTCATTGCTTAGAGCCTCACTCTAATATCATTTCTTTTTTCAGATGCAGGGTGAGGAGCAGTACAGAGCTGGGGAGGACACAAGCAGCTCAGGGCAGCAGCAGCAGAGTAGTTGGGCAACTTGTAACCAGTCATTCTCAAGCAATGACTGGTTCCATTCTTATATGCACATTGTTTGTTTCCTTTACTTATTCATGTATTAATTGCTTCATATTTTTATTGAATAAGAGAGTTAGTCCCTTGGCTTGTGAGGGACATGTACATTTCAAGATTATCAATAAAATACTACATTTGTATATCTATGATTCTCTTTATCATTTGTTGTAATGCAACATTGAAATGACAAAATGTAATCTACTTTGTTTGAAAATCACTCCATGCATATTGAAACTAGCAGTTTTATGGTTTATCTTTAAATGTTTAAACAACATGAAAAGAATAAACACTAGGTTACCTGATTTTAGCTGAAAGCTAAAATCAGGTAACACTTCCTAGGGTTGAATCTGCATTTAAGGCTACCACTTCTGGAAGAGATAGACAGAAATATGATCCGGGTGAGAGTTCATCTAGAAATACATTCAAGTATGAGGATGAAATCAGATAGATTGAAGAAGAAGAAAGAGAGATGGAAGAGCTGGAAGCACTTAATGTCAAAAGAGTACCAAGAGGAAAAGGTAAGTATGAAGGAAAATTGCCTCTTAAATTTTTTTCCTGCAATAAGATAGGTCATTTTGCATCAAGGTGTCCAGAAAGAGCTCCTAAACCAAGACATAACAAGCCTAGATTTCAGAAGAAGTGTTACTATACTTTTGATGAAGGTGTGACAGATGATGAATCTGATAAAGGAAATAGAAGTGATGATGAATTGGTATTTATTGATATCAAGGAAAATAATCATGTATCTATTGAATTTGTTGGTTGTACAAATATGGAGAAAGCCCTAGCTGCTCGAGTTGAAGAGAAAGATGAATGGATGATTGACAGTGGATGTTCACATCATATGATAGGAGATAAAAGTAAGTTTGTAAGCTTGAAAAAGTATGATGGTGGTGTTGTGAGATTTGGTGATAATACAGCCAGTGTGATCCATGGAAGAGGATGCATTTCTCTTGATGGTAAGCATAATACTGACGATGTTTTGTATGTGGAAGGCTTGAAGCATAATCTTTTGAGTGTTGGTCAGATGGTTGATAAGGGATACAATCTTCAGTTCAAGGATGGAAAGTGCAAAATATTGTTCCAGAAATGAAATTGCATCAGGGACAAAAACAAAAGGTAATATCTTTCACTTGAGTGTTGCTAGTAAAAGTTGCTTGATTGCTCAAGTTGATGAAAGTTGGTTATGGAATAGGAGAATGTGTCATGTTAACTTTGATAATATTGTCAAGATAAGTTCCACTAAGGTTGTGAGATATCTACCTAAGTTGATGAAACCTACTAATGCCATATGCAAGGAATGTCAGTTAGGAAAGCAAGATCAGACTACAAATCAAGTGCAAATCAATCTGGTAAATCAAAAAAAATGAAGAAGGGGAAACTAGTGGAAGCACAGAAGAGAGAACACAAGAGCCCGAAGTTGAAGAACATCCTAAGAAGACTCCAAGGTATGTAAGATTGAATCATTTAGAAGATCAGATTATAGGTGATAAGAACAAAGGTGTCTAGACTAGGAGAAGAATTGCAGAAGAATATTGCTTTATTTCAAAAATTGAGCCTACTAGTGTGAATGAAGCATGTAAAGATGAACATTGGGTTGAAGCAATGAAAGAATAGTTAAAACAGATTGAAAAGAATGATACATGGATTCTTGTTCCCAGACCTAAGGATAAGAATGTCATTGGAACCAAATGGGTCTTTAGAAACAAACTGAATGAGCAAGGTGAAGTGGTTAGAAACAAGCAAGACTGGTATGTAAAGGATATTCTCAGATGGAAGGAATTGATTTTGAAGAGACCTTTTCCCTTGTTGCTAGAATTGAAGTTGTAAGATTATTTCTTGCCTATGTTGCTTACAAGAACTACAAATTTTATTAGATGGATGTCAAATCAGCTTTTCTAAATGGAGAATTGGAAGAAGAAGTGTATGTTGAGAAACCTGATGGATTCCAGTTGACTGATAAGGAAGATATTGCATGTCGGTTGAAGAAATAATTGTATGGACTCAAGCAAGCCCCTAGAGCATGGTATGCCAGATTGGACAAGTATTTGTTGAAGCTTGGATTTAACAAAGGTACTGCTAATAGTAATTTGTATTTCAAGAATGATGATAAAGATTTGATTGTGGAAGTTTTTGTTCATGATATCATTTTTGGAGGAGATGATAGCTTGTGCATGAAGTTTTCTAATGAGATGTAGAGTGAGTTTGAGATGTCAATGATTGGAGAGATGAAATTCTTTTTGGGATTGCAAATTACTCAGTTAGATAAAGGGATTTTTATATCTTAGTCCAAGTATGTGAAGTAATTGCTGAAGAAGTTTGGTATGGAAGATTCAAATCCAATTGGTACACCCATGGTGACCGGATGCAAGTTGACAACAGAAGATGATTCTTCGAAAGCAAATCAAACAAGATATAGATCAATGATTGGGGGATTGTTGTATTTAACCCAAACTAGGCTTGATATCATGAATGTTGTATGTATTGTTGCTAGATTTCAAGCTGATCCAAAGGAATCTCATGTGACTGTTGTGAAGATAATTTTTAGATACTTGAATGGAACAGTTGACTTTGGCCTATGGTATCCTAGAGATGGTGATCTTACTTTAAGTTCCTTTACTGATGTTGATTGGGAAAGAGATGTAAATGATAGGAAAAGTACTAGTGGTGGAGCATTCTTCTTGGGTAACAAGGTGATTTCATGATTAAGCAAGAAGCAAAATGCCATTTCCTTATCTACTGCAGAGGCTAAATACATTGTTGCTCATAACAATTGTACTCCAGTCCTATGGATGAAACAGATGTTGAAGGATATCAGAGTTGTGTATAATGATCCCATTGCCATATTCTGTGATAATTCAAGTGTTATTAACCTTTCCAAGAATCTGGTGTTACATTCAAAAACAAAGCATATATCTATCAAGTTTCACTTTTTGAGGGAGAAGGTAAGTGAAAAAGGAGTCAAACTGGAGTATGTGCCTACTAAGGAGCAGATTGCAGACATCTTTACCAAGTCATTTCCTAAGGACACTTTTGAGTATCTTAGAGGGAAGTTAGGGGTGATTACCCCTCCTAATCAAAACTAAGGATGTATTGCATTGCATCAGTCTATACATTTCATAGTCATATCTTGTTTCAGATTGATGTTGTGGTAGTTGCTACTCAAGCGAAGTAGTCAAATGTTCAGATGTTTAGATATGTGGTTTAGAGTTTGTGTGGAGTCTAGAGATCTTTTTCATTGATGTCAAAGGGGGAGAAGAGTCATGTGAAAAAATGGTGATTATCTGGGGAGAAGAGCCTTGTGGGGAAAAGATCATATGAAAGTGTTGAGGAGAAAATGAGTCAGATCCAAAGGGGGAGTAAGTGTCAAGAGTTAGTTGCATTGATGGTGTTTTTCATATCATGTGTTTCCATCAATGCCAAAGGGGGAGATTGTTGGATGTTGTGGTTGTCATTGACATCAACACTATTAGCATTAATTCACTTGAAGTTGTATATGTCGAGGATATTGAGAAAATTGTAATAAATGAGTTGCGAGTTGTCAATAGTGAAGTAAAGTTCAGTATGTCGATAATTTCTATTCATTGATGACCAGAGGTTGTGAACTAAAGGGTTTTTTGTTGAGTATATCCAGTTTTTCCACGTTGAGTTTCAGAGATCCGTGTGAAGATTTGATCGAGTTATGAAGATTCTCATTCTGACAATTTTTATGTTGCTTAAGTTGGTGTTCCTAATTGAAGATAGTGCTATTTCAGTTAATCTAGTTGTTACAGATGCTTATCTTGTGATTTGGGATGCTTGTGGAGGTTTCTAGATCATGATCTATCTTTTTTGCACATCTACATTGATCATTGTCCTCGTGGTTGGTGATTTTCTCTTACATGCTCATGTTTTTCTTGTTCCTAGCCGACATAGTGTTTGTAGTGTATTGTGGATCTTCGAGGAGTAATTAATTGAAGTGTCTTCATGATTGAGATGTTAATTTGGGTCCTCACTAAGTTGTAGCTGACCTTGGTTGATTCGCATTAATAATCTTAAATATTTTTGGCCAACAGTTTATATTCATTTTATTATATTTGTTGAAGCCGACATGAAGGGATGAAATTTCTTGTTGCAGATATATAAGAGTGATTGTTTATTCAAATTGAAGAGTGAAAGTGTATGCCAGAGTGTGATTTTGTGTGTGTATGTGTGAATATCATTCGAAGGCATAGCAGAGTGTGAAGAAGTGTGTAGAAGAGTGAATATTTGTTCATGTGCTTAACCGGAACTGTGATTAGGCATTAGCCGATGCTATTTTACCAGTTCAAATCCCTGTGGATGTAATCTGATTCTTTTTGTAAGACAGTGTGTCTTCCTTTGGGTGGTTGGCCTTGTTGTAATTGAGCAGTGAGCTCTAGGCAGTGTGTCTGAATGCATGTGCATTCCCCATATTTCATTTTCATTATACTTTTAACAGGGTATATTCTTCTGGACTAACCTCCACCATGGTTTTTCCCCTAACAGGGTTTCCACGTAAAAAAAATATTGTTGTTATGTGTTTTTCTAATTTATTGATGATTTATGCCTTCATGGTTAATTATTAGATCTGAGAATAAGGTTAATAAGTTGAATAAGTTTTGAATTTTGTGAAAACTGATTCACCCCCCCTCTCAGTTGTCTGCCCTTGTGTTGCCAACACGTATGAAGTTGCAAAAGTCTTCCCCAATGGTGTTGTTCAACTCACAACTATTGACCCTATTAGATTCAAACTCTTGGTTAACAGTCACAGACTCAGGTTGTATCATAAACTAGCTTATGAGCAAGAATTCATGCAACAATTTATCCAACATCAAACCTCTGAACTTCCTGCAACTGAAGGAAGCGAACCTAATGTCCCTCCTTTTTCGTAGCCAAGGTATGCATGCAATCACATCATAATAAATATTTCCACTTTTGTGGGAATCCACTTCTTCATTAATTAACCCATCTGCCATCCATCTTCATCTTTTCTCTCTCTTCTGTAACTCCACCATCACTTCACTTCACCATCACTTCATTCCATCACCACTGCATTAATTTCTCAATTGTACTTTTAAAAGGTAACCAGTACTTTCCTCAACATTCCTTGCAAAAGATACTCCAAATTTTTAGGTACGTGCATGACAATTTGTTATATCTTAATTATCTTTAGTGCATTTATTTAATTATTGTAAATTAATGTTGATATTTCACATCACATATAATTGTATTTTTCCCTATCACATTATAATTACCACCCAGCCTGTGCGGACACATGCTAAAATTTAGGTTGGAGGGGAGTGTCAAACCACATGTCCACATGGCATCCATGTCAGAAAATTTGAAATAAGCCAATTTGAATGACAGAGTGAAATGACGACTTGCATGTGTGAAATGACACTAAACGGCCATCATTTTTCTTGATGATACCCTTCATTTATGTTTCCTTATTGCCTTATTCATAATCTTAAACGTCACCAAAAAGGTAAATTTCATATGACATTGGCGATAGCACTACAGAGGAGGTGGAGAAAGAAGAAGGAATTGGGTTTTCAAAGAAAGATTGCAAGAAAGGAAATTTCATAGAAGTGCTTGTTTGATTGTGGGCAGCTAGAACAATGGGAGGTCAGCTGATTAGGAATGAACCCATGGTTCATGATGTGATATTGTAGGATGCACTTTCTCTGGCTGAGTTCAAGAATTGTGGATGGCTAGATTATTTCTTGAAACTTGACAGCTACAATGAGGATATTGCACTATAATTTTCACAAACATTCTCTGAGGGGAAGGTAATGGTAAAAGGGTTGGAAGTAATAGTCACTAAGGAGAGAATTGCAGAGCTAACAGGGTTTCCTTCCGATGGAGAGCCATACCCCGCTTCTAGGGATGCAAGGTTAGATAGGGCAGAATTCACTGAACCTAGTGACCTACTAGTTGTAGATAAGCAAGGGATGAGGAGAACTTCTCTGCCAAAGAAGTGGAAACAAGTAGCCATCCACATTGTCAAGTATATTACCTGTGAGGGCCACCAGTCATGCTTCCATTCTGTGCATTTTAAGCTCTTGAACCATATGAGACATGGAAGAAGAATGAATGTGCCCAATGTGTTGTATAACCTCCTTGCAATCATGGTGGCTGAAACACAAAAAGGTAGGGATAATTCAGTCTCCCATCATTGTTTAACTAAATTGTTAGTAGAGAAATATTTACAAGAGGTGTCTGGTATGACATGGGAGGAATTTGTAAACATTGATCAGTTTAGACTAGAAAATGTGTGTCCTAAAGGTCAGCCTCAACCTCATAGAGTTAGTAGGGGAGAGAGGGTTGTTGAAACCACTCCTGGAGCTTCAACCTCTGGTGCAAACCCTAGCATAAACCCTCCTATAGCCAAACAAGATATAGAAATTGGCTCCACTAAGTCAGAATATTCAGATGAGGAAAGTTCATCCTCAGACCCTAATGTTAATGTTCCTCCCAAAACCCCAATTTGAAATAGGGTTGCCATTAGAAGAGAGGAGGCACAAATGAAAGAGGTAGAAATGAGGAAGGCCATGAATCAAATGCTATAAAAAGCAACACCAAGCCCTAGGAAATGGAAGGTTGATGACATTGTTCTTCCTGCAACTGAAGAAAAATGTAAAAGCCCTCCTAAGAAATCGAAGCCAGCTGGGCCAGTCATTGATATACGTACAAAGAGAATCCCTAGACTTAGAAGAACATCTAGGGAGGAGATAGAAGCCCCTATGGGATAGGTGAATGTTGAAGAAAAAGACATTTTTGAAGAACAAGAAAATATAAGATTAGCAAAGCTTGCTTCCATTGCAGAACAAGTTGAGAAATAAGAGCAAGATGAGAATCAAGAACCCCTGTAGCCAGAGCATTTGGCTAGATGAACAACCAAAATCTCTACAACTAGTGTTGTTTGAACAGCAAGAATCGGTGAGAGGAAATATTTTGGTAGGAACACATAAACCTCCCACTTTTTCATGGAATCTTGTAGCATTGAACCTATGGAGTGAGATGCAAAGGAAAGAGGAGGAATGGAAAAATGAAAAATGCAAGCTACAGGAAGAGGTTAAAAAGAAAAATGCAGAAATTGAAGAAAAGAATGGAGAGATTGTTGCCTTGAAGGAAAAGGTGGATAATGTAGTAGCTTTAGTACCCCAAATGTTGGCATGCAGAACTCCTCCAAGAGTGTATGCACTGCATTTGAAGGAGCAGAATCTTTCCTTTAAACTATCAAAGATTATTTCAGGTTTGAGCCCTTCTATTGACACTCCACTTGAGTTTTTCCAGGCCTACCAGTTTTCCCCTCCTAAAGTTAAAAATTTGTTGTGTGAACTATACTTGCATAATTATGTTGTGACTAATGATCATGATTGGAATCCATTATTGTACATTGGAGATCTCCATTTAAGGGAATTTATGTCATGGATCTAGAATGAAATTAGTTAGGGGTAGCAGTTTAGAACTTAAAGGGAAAGAGAATTCCATACTCCCTTGCCTCTCATGGCTAAATCTAGTAACCCTGTAAACATTTACCAAACATGGCATAGAATTCCTTCTCGCCCAAGTTACAAAAATAGGATCATGCTTGTTAGGGAAGAAGCCTACAAGGAATATGAGAAGGTAGCTGAAACTACAGGGAAATCAGTAATGGGGTACTTATCACAGAGGTGGAGCAGTTTGACAGATGAGTTGAAACAAGTTGAACCCCACTCTTTGCAAAATTATGTTGCAACATGCAAACAAGTTGATAGATACATACAGATTGGAAGGATGAGGCAGTAGCATTGGCTTCCATTAACATTTTAGCCACCTACTTTATTATGGCATGTGCAAGATTACAGGTTTTATCGGTATGACATAGCTGTAGAAAGGAAAAGATGGATCAGACTAGAGAACAAGCAAGGATTCTATTGGGACCCCAATTCAAACACTGCAGAGACTGATGTGGAGCAATTGGCAGTTGGTGACTTTAGAGCATTGACTAGGCAAAATAATAGTGCTCCCTCTACTAGAGGACCAACAAAACATTAGGTTGGGGGGAGATGATGAGTCCAATTAATGGCTCAATTTTTATAAGGTTTATTATATATTTGTTGTTTTTACCATAGACTTTGGCACTTGGTTGTTGACATTTGCCATATTATTTCCTTAAAACCATAAACCTTGGATATAAGTTTATCCTTGTGAATTTTAATGACATCAACATGCTATGTGAATTATCTATGTTAATTTTACATGTGGTTGAATGGATGTTACTTTAAGGTAATTATGGATATGTAATTGTGTGTGCATGCTAATGTCATTATGCAGGTTTACACTAAGATGTTGATGCCAAAGAAGCTTGCAAGGTGGAAGAAACTCCTGCCAACTGGTTGGTTGCCAAGAGAGTCAAAAAGGTGGTCATTAAGAGGTCAAAGGAGGGAAAACTCTCAATGGAGGGAAACTTCCAATGGAGGGAAATTCTTAGTTTGAATAAAATATTGTAACTACCTTTTAATGGTCATGTTTGTTGAGCAAATCTAGGGAGTGTGTTGTGCTAGATTTTCATTGGGGCAAGTCTGCTTTGACCAAATCTGGCACATGCATAACTTCCTCCCTCTTTTTCTATGCTTTCAATAAGTGGCATCCTCCTATTTTGTTGAAGTCGACTGCCTAGGTAGTTAGGGTTAGCTAGAAGTTTTTCTCTCTATAAATAAGGGTCAAATGCACCTTTTCATAAGGTTGGATGTTCTGAGATTGTACTTGCATTTTTGAATTTTAGTAATACAATCATATCGTTGAAATGTTGTAATCATGTTTTCAAGAAATAATATGATATTTTGATTTATTACAATTGAGTTAGCTTAAGGAAGACTCACTCAAGGGGGCCCACTTGGTGAGAATTCCACTCATTTAGTTTAAAAGTTATTTTATGTTCAGCAATTAGTTTCAATTTTAGTAGTTGTTTGTTCCTACAGCCACTAGAATTCTATTATGTGACTATTCCTGCAGCCAAGGCAGACAGAGTAGTTTCCTTTTTGTTTTTTGAGATTCTTATTTCTATCTTTAATTTCCATTCAATTTGTTAATGCTTAGTATATTTGTTGATTCATGCTCAGTGCTTAAGTTGATTTCTTCCTAGCATTTTATTTCTAGTACTGTTTCTTTTCTAGTTTATGGATGACTACAGCGGAGTCCTAGTGTACATACAATGTTGACCCATTTCAAGTTTACGTCCTTGGGTTGACAATGAAATGCACCTTCATGATGAGTAAGATAGCTACTTAGTGCAGATGTACAATAACTAAGTCACAACTCTAAAGGCTTAGTTATTGAACCATTAGAGGAGGCCAACAATTACATTCCTTGACAATAGAATTGTCTATGAATATGATCATGACTAGTGACATTTTTGAGACAAATCTTGACAATTGATAATTAAATAAACTCAAATGTCTAAGTGATGGTAGTGCTAATTGTGTTAATGATAGGAGTCTTGGTAAGTAGTTTGGGTAAATTGTGAATGTGTAGTATCTTAATAGTTGTAACTTATTTGCATGTAGTTATTCCAAGATAAATTGAATAATATGTAAAAATGTTGTTTTTAACATCAATATTCACATCATTTATTAATGAGATTTAAATAAATTTAAAATGTTATAAAGATAATAAAAAAATTATATTTCTTGTATTTTTACATATTTCTATGTGTTCAACTTTACTCATCTTCTTAGTGTTGTCACTTAGAAGTGCAACCTTGCTAAGTTGCAAAACTCAGCCTACTAGTGAAACATGGGAAATTTTCTAGGTTGTGGGTCACCTATAATGGAAAAGAACCTCCAAAGAGGATTGGTTCCCTTGGTTTTATCACCTAAACTAAACCACCTATTGTTATTGTTGGGAAAAGAGAGAGAAAATCATAAAATGAACTTAAAAGTAATTAGGAAGGTGATGCACCAAATTGAAATGACCTATGTTTGATGTTCTTTGACACACAATGTTCAATAAAACTGTCTTTAATGCACAAATCTTGATTTTATATCATATGTTTAGTGTTTTACAAGGAGGACACATGTAACTCACTGTTTAGAAGGAAAATGCAAGGTTTTCACAACTCAAACAATTGTGTACATATTTTGCACAGCTTGCAATCTACATGAAAGTATTATTTTTTCCTATGGTTATTTGATAAACACATATTTTGAATGTTTACTAATTGAAACACAATAAGATATGCATGATTTTAATATACACCATAAAGCAACATATAAAGAAGGAAAATCTGATAATTGTATTGAATAAAGGAGTTTCTGACATCAAAATAAGTCTAAAATTTGTATCTTCTTTCTTGAAATGTGATACAAAATATGTTTCTCAATGTTGTGACTGAGAAAATCCAAGTTACAATACTGTGCTTTTTTCTTTTAGAGCCAAAAAACAAGAAAGAACTAACTAAAAATACTAGCCTAAGGGTCCTATGTCTCATCCCAAACATAGGAGAGCATATAGGGACTAAAATTTACTAAGTTACAAAGCTCAAAAATAATCCAACCCACTTTACATGCCCAAGAATTTCAACTTGGTCCCTTCAAAGTGCGTTGGTTGACCTCTTCAAGCTCCTTGAATTTTTCTCCAATTGGTGATGATGCCCCTAGATACTTGGAAAGTGTTTGAATTGCTCCTAGATGCTTGCAAACTACCCCTAAGAAGCACCACTTGTTGTCCTTGTCACCCAAAATTTCCCTAGATATTTGTAACTAACTCTTAATTGGCCAATAAATCTCCTTAACTACTACAACTTCCATTATTTAAGCCTTTAGACATGTGCAAACAAGTTTTGAAATAGTCAAAAGATTTAAGGGGCATAGGAGATCATTTAGGGATAAGAAATCAACACATGTATCATATCATTAATACCTCTTCTCTTCATATGCTTACCTACGTAGGTCACTATCATCATAGATATAAGGCTCAAAACCTTCTATGAATGGTCTCTTTTGACTTAAAAATGTCCTTTCTTGATTCTTTTCATGCACCTAAAGATGACTTTCATTCTATGATATTTTTTATGTTATGTCTTATTTGGCTATTGTGCTCGTTCAAATTCATCGTCGATTTTCTTTGTGACTGCTCCATCCATATTTTTTATGCATACTCTACCCATTCATGATTCCTTTACCTTGTAGGTTGATTTTATGAATCCTCTTATTGTATGATCAGCCTTGTTGATTATAGGACTTGGATATCCCTTCATATGCAACATATTTTTCATGTTCCATGTGGCACAATGATATGTCATTTTTAGAAAATACTTGATATTCTCACTATTTTATGCTTGATAATTGCTACTCAAAAAACTAATTTTCTACCTTGACTATCACTTGTTCAACTTGATTATTCTCTCCATAGATTGTCACCTCTTTATCCCTTTAGCGCTGCCTATTCATGTCATCCAATGTGCATACATATGTCCTCTTTTTCATGGCACCTTCTCACTATTCTTTCATAGAATTATAAGTTTGGAATCTATATCTTCTCTTAATATTGTTGGCATGATCATTGTCTTCTTGAAATGTGTTCTATGAATATCCCTAGCATGGACTGTGCTTAAATCCTTTTGTCACTGTCATATGCCATGCCCTGTCTAGCACTATCCTTCATTTTTCATGCTCTATCCTTTAGAATTATCATAGTGAGATCATCATTCCCCTCTTGAATTCCATTCTATTACCTTTGACCCTAGGTTAAAAAGAACTCTCTAGTATTATGTAAAACTATCCTAATGACTTTTCATTGATTATTACTACCCCTTTAATGATTTTGAACCTTCCTATCCATTAGAAGAGGAAATATTTAGGTAACTCTATCATGCCTTGTGACTGTCATCTAGTGAGTGTTGAGTCATTTTTTTTAGGACTACATTGTGGTCCATGATTAACCCCTTTTGATCTCACTATCCTATAAATAGTTCTTGTTACTTGTGACATCAATATTCTCTCCTCGCTTGTCAAATTTGTGTTTATATCATCTCACATTGAATACCCCATAGATACCTTTGATATGTTTTAAGTTTAGAGTAAGTCTTCTTTGATAAGCTTCTCCATTATGCACTGTTATTGGTTCATTACCCCTCTATAATCGTATGGTTGTCCTATCCTCCAATGACTACACTTACACTACCATTACATGCTCATTCATGGTGCCCTTGTATTGAATGTATAATGGTGAGAGCAATATGTCTCTTTAAAACCTTATACATGATTTCCTTCTTTTAGACTTGTAGGTTGTCTTCATGTATGGTAATGACCCATTTTGTTAACACTATTGCTTGTAGCTTCACCTGATATTTCATCTTAGTCTCAAAGGTTTTATATATTATCACTTTTATTGACATTAATCAGCAATAAACATGTAGGTTTGCATGACTACATGACTATCTTCTTACAACACCTTTGTCACTATCCTAATAGGCCTGTAGGATGCATGTAGTCTATCTTACTAAAATATACATCATATATGCTCCTTTATCATTACTATCTCTTCTATTAGATTCTAAATTGTGCTCTATGCAATGCAACACTATCAATGGAAATATTTTCTTTGGGATAATATTGTCTATCATTGTCTCTTTCCCTTGTATTCTCATCAATCTCAAAAAATATTGCATCTTTGAATTGTCATCTAGGGTTACATTATCACCAAGCATTTCTATTAGAAAATATGAATATTTTTCCACCTCAAGGTGACAAGCAATCTCTTGAGGTCTTGGTACTTTTAACTTCCGCTTGGACTATCAACATAAATCTATCACCTTCATGGAAAACTTAAAACCACGTCTCCTAGTGTCTTGCACTTCCTAAGGTGACTAAACTATGCAATGTAAACTTGTTGTAAACTATCCTCATGCACTCTTGCAACTATCACCTAGAGACATATCCCCATATTATTTTTAGTTTATAATAAACTTGTTATAATTAAATATAGACTGTCATGTGACCAATGTCTAGTTGGTTTCCCCTCCATTAACTTTTCTTTGATAGTCATAAAATTTTGACTCCCCATGCATTATCAAATATCACTATCATCAAATATTTCTCTATGCCTCAGTCTTCATGAAATTTTAAGTGCTTTACTGTGACTATTGTATCTCCATGACACCCTATGTATTGTTTCTTTCCAACTTCTTGTTATCATCTTATGATTTAGAATGTTGACTATGAATCTTGGATATGACATGGTTGATTTGTACAGATCATCCTTAACATGTTTGTTATGGGGAAATGAGAACTTCATACTATCACTAAGTTCCACGTGTTAGCTTGAAGTTGTTCACTTTCCTTTGTCTTCATGCATGGACTTTTGAATATCTTTAAGGTTTCAAAACTACCAAATATATGATTATGCCTATCCTTTCCCTTTAAGACTATCCTTCTATCATTTTGTTCATCTATGTCACTAACTATCATGATATTTGTCTTCTATTGTTCATGATTATAATCTCCCCATTGCATCTTCCCTTATCAACATCATGACCCATTACACAATGAAACTAGTCCACTACCCCTCTGTGATCTTTCTCTTCATAAGGTCAGGAAGGTATTTTTACAATTCAAGACCATAATATATGAATTTCCCTTAATTGTTCCTTGAAACACAATAGGGTTTTCACACAAGTGTAAGACTAAAATATGAAATGGACATCTTATCTTCCTATGAATTTGCATTATTCTTAACCACTACCATGGCATGCTCATAAGGAGATTTGAAATATTTCAACATAACTGAAGAACCTCGAACAAAAGCTAAAACCTCAACAATATGGTGAAATTAAAGGCTTACCTGGCAGGAAGAACTTTCAACAAGCCTCCTTTTTGTTATGAAACTTTGCAACATGGGAATAACTAGCAGTTGCATTAAAATCCCCCTTTCATGCCTCCTCTTTGGTCTGCAACATGGGCTAAAACTTTGTCTAATATATGCATGCTTGGATAGACTCCTTTAATGCCACCACTATAGCTCCTACAATGTTCAATGCCAACAAAGATTAAAAAATCCATAAAACCTCTCCTTGCTACATGGTTAACAAATTGAACAATCTCTCTACTTGGCACCCAAATGATTAAGTCTTCTACTTTACTTTCCATTTTTCTTAAAATTTTCCATACAATATTTCATGTTAACTTTCCCTTTGCTTTTAAAAACACTTTAAACATTTAACAATCTCTTCAATAAAAGTGCCTTTAAAACAAAAGTGTCAATAGTAAGTTCATTAGTAGTGGTATTAGAGCTCTTTCCAAGTTCATTTATATAAAAAGTGTTACCAGTTTAAGGATTTATATAATTATCCATTGTATACTCTCACCTCACCCTAGAGGGATCTTGGTGATCATAAATTGTTAAAAACTACAATAACACTAACTATTTCACCTAAACATATTTAGACCAAGAACATTTATTCATATTAACTCTTCAAAAACCATGCTACAACATAACTTCAACAACAATGGACACTATGTATTTCTATACTTGACACTATGACAATATGACTATTTCTCTCTTTTTCCAACCTATTACAATACAAAGTCATTCTCAATTTGAAGAGAGACTATGAGGAAAAGTCTTTTTAGATGAGTTACACTTGTCACATCATAATTTCATGATAATTAAATATCTAACAATCTAAATGGTTTGGTTAGGATAAAACTACATCATAACTGGATCTTGTTTGAAACAATGCAATGGAAAAAATCATAGCATTAATCTTTTTGATCTACCTTTGTATCTCAAAAATTTGGAGAAGTTAGAAACCATTTGATAAATATTTGTCACATGCTGAAAACACTTCTATTAGCCTCTTTGAAGGAATTTAGACTAGATGACACCTTTGAAAACTTTGTTTGGGTTATCAAAGCACTAGGTAATTAGGGAATCAAGGATGTGTTATGCCTTGCATAACCACCCCATTTTATTCTGGAACAAAATGGGTCCTCCCTTTTTTGTTTTTCCCATTGGCCTTTGGTTTTCTGCCTTAGGCGTTTTTCTTTTAAGTTATGTCGGAAGTGGAACTGGGACCAATACCGGACTTGGAATTCCTTCCAAGCTCTAGTCTTGTTCTATCCCCGGTTCTGGTTCTGCGTCTTTTGTCTTTGTCTTTCGTTCTTTGTCGAAGCCGGGTCCGGGTTCGAATCAGAATGTTAAACTTTGTTCAAGTTTCTCGTTCGGATTTCATCCCGGCCCCGACTCTGCCTCTCCCTTTCTCTCTCTTCGTCGTCGGGTTTTCCCTTCGCGTTTTGTTTTGTTCCGGTGGACTCAGAACCGAAACTGGAACCGAACCCTGAAACTTTCATAAGTTTCAGGTTCTTGTTTGTTCTGGTCCCGGTTCCGCGTTTTGTCATTCTTTGGCTTTTTGTTTCTTTTGTTTTGTCGTGGGGTTTTTCCTCCCCTTCCTCTTTATCCTTTCTTCTCCTTTCTGTCTTTTTTGGGTGATGTTGAAAGTAGGTTTGGAACGGAATCCAAACCTGAAACTTGAAAAAATTTATGGCTCAGGTTTGGTTCAAATCCCGATTCCGCCTTGTTCATTGTTTGTTGGCCCCGTTCCGACCGTCTGGTCACGGGGTGTTTTTCTTCCTTTCCCCCTTTTTCCTTTTCCTCTTGGTACGTTTGTCGGAGGTGGGGCCGAAATGGAATTCGAAACTGAAACTTTGAAGAGGTTTCAATTTTGGATTTGGTTCCACCCCCACCCCTGTTGTGCTTCGCCCGGGATCGGTTCTCACTCCGACCCCGCTGGCATTTGTTTCCATGTCCTTCACGTTTTGGTTTCCTTCGCAGATGCAGAGCTGGAACGAGATCTAAACTTGGAAATGTGATTATTTCCATGGTTAGTTCCCATCCCGACTCCGATCCTAGTTTCGATTTTCTTTTGGCTCTACCCCTGCCAGTTTTGAAGGCGAGGGATGTCGTTTATGGGTCCCTTTTTGTCCCGATTCCGGTTCTGCCAAGATTTTTCCAATTTTCCCTCTC
>VDFB02358134.1:171473393-171534849 GCA_007258455.2 Sequoia sempervirens | reverse complement strand
TGACATGCCGAGTTTTGTGGATTTGATAAATTGGATTCGTTGAAAAGGATTTTACCTTCCTGATAAATGTTATTAACATATGAAAGCATAATTTTGCAACCTTTCCCGGCATCTTCAAATGCGAAATGAAGAAGCATTGATGAGAACACGTGATTTCATGGACCGCCATGGTTGCTGGAATCAACTGCGTGCAAAATGCGGAAGCATCGGTAGAGCATGCATGCAAATGGCTCTATAGAGTGCCTCAAAGGAATGTGATTACGGAATGCGTGCGGATTGGGGAGTGCTTCAAAGAAATGTGTTCTCATGCCACACAATGATTGTGGAATGAACACAAAATGAATATGTTGTGCATGAGGGAGAAAGCACCAAGAAGGTCAATGAACCGCTTTGATAGAATGTCTTCACAAAGAGGCTCTTCATGAAACCATGATTGCTGCATTGGCGCACAAAAATGGTGTGCTTAATAGTTTGATAATAAAAATGCCCCCAAAGAAATGTGATTTCAAAGTTGTATGCATAAAATGGATTTGTTGAAAAGGCTTTGAACTTTCAAACGAATGTGATTGACAACTATGGAGGCAATATCCTTTGCCTTTGCAAAAGTATGGAGATTTAAAATAAATGCCCTGGCAGAGCATGCACGCAAATGGTGGAGGCACGATTGGGTGATCCAAAAAATAGAAATAGTGAGGGGGGGCATTCGAAACTTTCGAATCAGTGTAATGGGTAGGTATGGATCCAAGTCCCCACCAAGCACCAAGGGAAATGGGAGCTTTTGAACAAGATTCAAGTATCCCTCCAACGATAGACAATGCAAGCTTAACCTTGACAAATAGCTTCGAAGATGTCATATCAAGTGTAATGATCACGTATCAGGCACAAAAATGTGTAAGATAAGCATGGCATGAAAGTTGCTTTTACAAAATTCCTCAAAAGCACTCTCTCATGTGGACACCCATCAAAGCACAAAAGAATATCAAGAAACACAGGATGCGGAGTAAAGAAAGCCTGAGAGACATGCAAAACATAGAAGCAAAGACCAAACGCGGGTCGTAAACTGTTTGACAAGATATCTTCGAGAGAGAGGAAGTCGCCTCATGAAAGGCGATGAATGATTGACAAGGTGGATAAGGATAGATCAAAGTGCACGAACTGTTTGATAATCCCCCTCTCCACAGAGATGTTAGCTCATCAAATACAATGATTGCAGAATCTGCACAAATTAAATTTATTGAAAAGGCTTGTAAAATACCTCAAGCAAATGCAATTGGCAGATGGGAAGGCCGAATTTTACAACTTTTTCCGACATCTTCAAATGTGAGATGTGAAAGCATAGACGGGGCGCAAGAATTGTCTTATAAAATACCTCCAGAAAATGTGGAGGTAGCGAACATAGGCATGACATGGGTTTTGGTGCAATGGGATGCCATGATGGGAGATGTCACGCCATGGAATGCAATGATCACAGGAGATGTACAAAATGGATTTCAAAGGGTGCGTGCACTATTTGACAGGGATTCCCTAAGAAAATAAAGTCTCACCGAATGCATACGAAGGTAGGGAAACATAGATGCGGGCATATGAACTATGTTACAAAATGCTTCATAAAATTGAGAATCTAGTAAATGTGATCTTAGGAGAATGCCACGATTGCAAAATCAGGAAACGTACGAAGGAAATGAGAACTTCTAAGAAAATACAATTGGTGGATGTTAATTCAGGTTCCCAACATCTTTGTCAGCATCCTCTCTACTTGTGCCAATGGAGAAACATCATCTAATGTGGTATTTGAAAATATCCTAATCAACATGTATGAAAAATGTGGAAACATCAACAATACATCAAGGTGTGAAAGCATGGAAGTAGGTTACATAACTACAAAAGGGGGAATGCACAGAGTGAATTTGAGCCTTCAAGAAAATGCTATTGTTTGTGGTTCAGAATTCAAAGTCAGAGACAGTCAACAATGTGAATGCAATGCTTAGAGGTGTTCATAGGGTTCTTGGACTGGAGGGAATTTTTGTTCAATATCATTTGGTTAGTCTCATTTAAGAGAGATAAAGGATGTTAAACATCATTCGTGACAAAAAAAGAAGTAAATTTGCTTGAAGCTGATTGGGTGTAACCATGCAAAAGCAGTTTCCAGATTCAGGGAGCAAACGACATGGGGATATCAAATCCATACTCAACATGAATTAATGTTTTAATGACATTAATTTATAAGAGAATATTTAATTGTTATTTCAAATCATAAATATAAAGAATTATCAAATTCATTTGTTTGAAATAATTAATTAATGTTCAAAATTAGTTAATCGATGGTGTTAATTAAATCTTATTAATTGATTAATTTTATTAATTAATTAATGCTTTTAAATATCTTTCAAGTACTTTAAGGAATGGGGGGATATTAAATCAAGATTGATTTACAAAACTGACATACAAAGGAAGGGGAATTTTCTAAAAGAATCATCAAACTGGAAGAAAGCTAAAAGTGTGGTGGGCCAGTTTAGTGTGATCTCTAGAAAAGGATGCAAATTTATGTAATGTAAAAGGGGAACTCAAAGTCAGATTGGAAACTGCAATTGTTAACTAAAGTTGAACTAGAGGTGGAATTGAAAACTAAAATCAACTGAAGCCAAACTGAGAGCTGAAACTGAAAATTGTCTTTGTGAAGAATTGTATGCACACAAAAGCTACAACTTTCTATGTCTTAGTTTTGAGAGGAAATTATGGAATTTTGAGCTACAAATTGTAAAATCAAGCTCATTGTAAGAGAGTTAGACATTTTAGGAAATAACTTAGAAGTTTTACAGCTTAGTTGATTAGAGTTTTACAGTAGGATAGGTGATGCATTTTTCTGTTTTCTTAGTTTAGATGGAGGTAATTTGAAGATATGGGTTTCTGTACACTGGTGATCTTGCCAGATTTGTAAATGTTGCTTATCTGTTTCATTGACAGTAGAAGTAGCCAGACTTAAACCTGCTTTAGGTTATGCTCTGGAATGATGTTTGTTTATTAATCATTTGATTTGGAAGCTTTCAAGGAATGGAGTTCTATCTTTTGTTTTATTCGAATTATGATTTGCAATCTGCCATTAATATTTGCACTATGAATGAATAGTTGTGTATGGATTACAGGTTGATTTGTTTTGCAGTTCTAGTTTATGGATTCCTTGGAAAGCAACAGGTCTGATTAGTTGAATGAATCAACATTCTTCTTTCTTTTGTGTCCCTGATCTATCTTTTTCCTTTTCTTTATACCCCCTGTTAGAGTAGGTTTAAATAAGAATTCGATCTCACAACAATCAAAAGCTCAATAACCAGCAGGCCCCTTGAACATTACAATTACATTGACCATTGAGCAATATCAGCACAGTTGAGAACCAACTACCAGGACCTTGGGAGTTAGATTACCATGTATTATGTTTCTTTTTCAGGAGAAATAGAATAGAGATATTTTGTTTAAATGTTGTTGTGCTATTTTGACCATCAACGATAGTAGCAAAAACCGTAAAGGTGCGCTCATTTTGCATCAACATGAGTTGAACTAAAAAATAGGTATGCCCTTCTTGGAAAAATTCACCATTGTTATTCTTGAAGCTCATAATCAAGTCTGCAAACTCTGTTGCAAAATACTATAGAAATTAGTTTTAACTCATTCTAGAATTATGAGTCGGTCAAACACCCAACCCTCTGGCTCTACATCTAAAAGACCCTTAAAGGAGGATATTTTGGCCTAGTTGTCGAGTTCCTCAAAAAATCCTCAACGTCAACATAACCTCAGCCCTAATACAGTAGAGGGGATGGCATACATAGCCAAAAATTGTAGATACTGAGTTGAAGTGCCAAGATGACACAACTTCACCAGGTGGGAATTGTTTGTATACTCGTATGGAAAAAGAAACCATCATTCCCCTATCTCCAATTCATGGACCTATGATTTGGGGAAGCTGGTTGTTCCTAATGTCTTTATAAATGTGGAACTCGTCAAATGCCTTGCTTATGCGTATGATGAGAATATCAAAGTAATTAAGGAATTGAATGGAAGTGTCATAATGGATATAACCAGGGAGTTTATTTGTGAGGATTTCAAACTCAATGTGGTTGCAAATAAGGTTATAGGCCTTACTTCTTTTACTAGAAAATACAAGCAAGATAGAAATGGCTTCAGAGTGAAATGGATCCCTTGGTTTAGATAGAAAAGCTTCTATGGAAAGTCATTGAGAATCCCTGATAATGAACATGATCTTTTTTATGTCAAGTCTTTTGAAGACTATTTTAGAAAAACATATTGGGTATTATTACAAGTGTTGGGAGAAGATGCATGCTCAAAAATGGAGATACCTCTTATGTATACGGTTGTTGATATACATAATTCTTTTGTCAATAGTGACTTTGACTATGCTAGCTTTTTAGCTGAGGCTATTCACAATCGACTGGTGGACATTAAGATAAGGAAAAGTAGTAAGGAGTTTGAGGTGAATTTCATGTGGTATTATCTCCTTTTCCATATGATTTTGTACAAAGGGAAAGATCATTTAAGCAAATTTTTACAACTGAACATGAAAGATAAAGAGGGCTATGATCTCCCAGTGCAATGTTGGACCCATATTTGGAACAAACATTGTAGTGAGTTTGACTTATTTTTTTGAGATTTGCTTTGTAAGACAGTTCATGGCAAGGTTGGGTTGACCTGGAATTAGATTGCACAAGAGAATTTTGGATTTCCTTAGGCCCAAAGAGTAGAGGCCAATGTTAGGAGCACAACATAACTGGGGAGATTATTACCTCCATGAGAACTCAGTTGTTATTAGAGTATATGGCTTCCCTCAAGGCCCCCATGTGTTATCCAATTATTTCACCCAGGTTGGCATTCATGTAAATTATATGGAAATTGAATGAGACTAATTAGTTTCACTTAATGAAACTGTAAGAGAGGGGGACCAACCACACCAAGGCTCCAAGTCATGGAGAGCTAAGAGTGGAGCGCTTCCCTAACTTACCTCACTCTAATGGGTATTTTGGGATGAGGATTGAGAATGAAGAGCACTCTCAAGTGCTTTTGTCACTCTACAGACCCAAAAATCTAATTGGGGCTAGACGATCCATTTTTTGAAGTCCAAACTGCACCTCAAATAGCTCTCTATTTGAGGACAGTAGTGTGGGTCTGGGACGACAACGTAGTGCGCTAGCGTCTCTCTAGCGGGTTGCCATCTATATAGCCAGAAAGTGTAAAATGTAGTAAGAAAACAACTAGAATCCTGCTAACAACCTAGCTAACTAAATTTAACAAAATGAACAAAATGATAGAGTACGAAAAGTAAGTGTGTAAATGATCAAACAAGTAGATGAATACAAGGGTGACAAATATCAACTCACCAAAGCGTTATTTCGCCAATGAGCTCCACACGCACGTTCACCTACACACAAGCAAGAGGGGAAAATTGTTGGGGTTGTATAAAGGTTTGCCTCAGTCAAACTCCTGCTTTGGTGTTTCCACCTCCACAGACAACCAGAAAAGCAACGAAGTAGAAAGTATGATAAAGGAAATGAAAAGGAATGTATTGAAAACTACAAAATATGCTATGCTACTCTATCAAATCATAATGTGAAAGTAAAGTGATGCAATACCACCTCCACCCAAAGGAAGTG
Source organism: Sequoia sempervirens (assembly GCA_007258455.2). NCBI lineage: Eukaryota > Viridiplantae > Streptophyta > Pinopsida > Cupressales > Cupressaceae > Sequoia > Sequoia sempervirens. The sequence continues at coordinate 171,529,192 of VDFB02358134.1, read as the reverse complement.
AAGGCCAATGAAGGGATAATACAAGGTAACGAACTTGGAAAATTTGTCACATCTGCAGCAGTGACAAAGGGAGGTCTTGCAAGACTCCAAGCTCATGGATTCTATGGTAGAGCAACATGTCCAAGAATGAAGTTGATGGAATAACCAACTATTGCAATGCTCAATGGAGTTATGAAGGCTGCTAGAATTGTGAGAAGATGTGAAAGATGGAATGAAAATTCTCAAGAGAATGTTGAAGATCAAGAAGTGCTAAAGAGATGAAGTGATTGTGAAATGAATGCCTTTGAAGGCCAAAATGAGAGGGAAAGAAGCCATTTTTGGGTTGGTTGGTCGCACAAAGGCATTACAATTTGACCCCAATGAGGTGTGTAAGGTCTCTGTCAACTCTAGAGGCAAGAATCTGTCAGGGATGGTAGCACGTCGTGCAGATGTCCATGTGTCATGCTCACATCCCTAATGAAAATTCCCTCACTGATGCACAAAACATGCGCCAAGTGCATCGAAGGCAGGTGGGTGATGTGGAATTTCACCTTCGATTTTAATTTTCTAAGGTGAGGATGTGCAAAAAGGAAATTTACACAAGGGGTGTGTTAGGTCTCAAAAATGCAAGTTTTTAGACCATAAGAGTGTTTCATTCTCTTAATACATTTTTGGCCAACGAACGAGGTGAACAAGATTGATCACCTCCTGCTCTTTAGGCTTTGCTAAACCTAGGCGGGCGTACCTAAGTGATAAGGCAGATTTGGAGGCTTGAGAATGATCTCTAACTTAGGAAATCTACTTACAATGGCACAAGGGGTTGAAGTAGATGCAAAATTTGATGACTAATTCCTACTAAGAGTGTTTGAATAATCAAGAGTGTGAATTGAATTTATAAAAAATGTTCTAAATCTGGCTAGTGCTTAATCTATTGGGTGAATGGAGTGAATGGATGGATGGTGATTATGGAGATAGATTTGTGTGATAGGTAAATCTATTATTCAACTTAACTCTAATTGTTGGGCACTTTTAAATGTTTGCACCTTGTACAAACGTGCAGGTTTTTCAATTACTATACTCTTCTTTAAAGATCTCAGTGTTATTCCCTCAAATTACTATGATGCTATGAAAGGATTTTTAATTCTTAGTTTAAGGGAAACCAATTAGATTAATTACCTTAAAAGGATTTTTAATCCCTGAGGGAACCAATTAAAATGAATTAACTATAAGGATTTTTAATTCTCTCTCACCATAACCCAATCAAAACAATCACACAACAATAGCAAATGTGTCTTGACAAATTCTATAAATTTGAACAACTTGAAAGAACCACTTTGGAGACAACACAACAACATATAAGCATGAAATTTGACACAACAATTGAACACTGAACATAGGTCACCAATTAAGCACAATCTTCTCCATTATATTCCTTCAAAATGGTGTTACATTAATAGTAGAAGTTTTTTGATGTGAGATGGATGAGTGGAAATGCTATATGAATGCAACCTACTACTATTGGCGGTGATAATGATGTGATGATCCAAAATAAAGCCTTGGTTTCCCTTTTTATATGAGAAGCAAAAAGCTATAGGCCTTTTACAAAATGAGGTGACATTTCAAAATTACACCTCTTCACTAACTAGTTGCCTGATTAGCATAATTAAAGAAATAAAAGAGAACTTAAGACAATTTAGACGTTATGAGTCCATTAATAAACATAGAAGGCTCGTGATCATTGATTTGGAAAAGCCTTCTTCTCCATGATAGATGCAAAATGCTCTCATCCTAGTTACCTACTCCTCAGAAGCCATATATTTCTCCTCCCATTGATATATTGTAAAACTTGATGGCCATTTGTACTCCTAAATCCTTGGTATATTTGTGAGATGCACCTGCCACCGACTATCTAGCAATGCTTTCACATCATTAATGAACTTCAAGCATCCAACATCAAAAACAATTAATCCATCTGGAATTAAATTAAGTCTGTGAAGATTCATATCACCACCCTCCTGTATGTGGGTCACACATTTATTGATAATTTGACCAAACTCCTTTTTCCACTCTTCAAAGTCTCTCAATTGGTCATCACCTTTTACTATTTATGGTATGTACCACTGCTTTAGGGTGTGGAAAGAATCCATTCATGTCTTAACCCTTTTTTCTTGTCCCTGTACATACTAAAATTCATCTATAATCATTTTGATTGTTTGCTCAATTGGTTTTAGTGTTGCAGGAGCATCAGTACTCCTTAGTAGGACTCTGCACAATTTCGACAAAGTGTGGTGTATAGGCCTCCACCTTTTGAACAAGGGTTCCAACACAAGCTTATGTGCCTTTATTTGATCAACAGCTTGTTGGAGTAACTTATAACTATCATACACACTCTCCAATTTGTCTACAACCAACTTTACCCTGTGATCAAGAATCTTTTCTATAGCTTCAAAAACTTGTCTCTTTACCTCATCCTGTGTTTTATTGTTGGCTTTCTCCATTTCATCCACTTCTTTCTCAAGAGCTTGAATTTGTTCATCAGAAATATTATGTACAACATCTACTAAAGCAAAAGGAGGCTTATATAACACCATTTCCATGCCTTGTGAGGTTCCTGCTCCTTTTAGTTGCTCTTTTAATTTTACATTTTCCATAAACAGCTTATTAACTTCATCATTCAGGAATCTTTGCTCCTTCTCATATTCTTTTAGTCTATCTTCCAATCCTTTAACAATTGCATGAGTAAACATGGTTGAATGCATATTCATTGTTGATGCCTCCAAAGAGGTGATTTCTTGTATTGTTCTTACCACAACTGCCCCTTTCATTCCATGTATCACATCCAGTAGTTTTGGATTCTATGTGTTCTTTTTCTTGATCCATATAGCTAGGGTTTCAATCTTAGGATTATACCCTGATCCACTCACTCCTTGATCAAATTCAAACTCTGCAACTAGTATTGGATCTTCTTGAGCCCTAACTTGGTCAAGTAAAAACATTTTGTTTAGTTCTAGACTAGATAAAATGAGCATATTACTTTTCAAAATCATTTCTCTAGCCTTCTAACGACTTATGCCAATATTATCGATCCTTAATTCCTTGAAGGTTTGTGCCACCATTTGATCCTTTTGGGATTCCTCAATTCCCATTTCATTTATTTCCATTCTTTCCTCAAATTATTTCACCTTCATTTTTGTCCAAAAATCCTTAAACTTTGGAGTCTTAATAAATTCATCATCTTCTATGAATCTCCTAGCTGCAATTTCTCTTTCATCCTCATGTATTTATGTATTTTCCTTTTCTATATCATACATCATTTCCTCAGACTTATGGGCATTGGTCTCATGGACTGGCTAATCAACCTCAACATCACCCTCCAATGATTGCAACACAGTGGCCACTTCTTCAATGTCCCCTATTCTTTCACTCTCTTCATAAGGCACTAATGGTTCAATTCCCTCTATATTTTGTCTTTTATGATGCAATTGCTCCATGGGAGATTTAGAGGCTATGTCTACGGTGTGCTCTGCTATTACCTTACCACTGTGTTCTTGAAGATATGCCTCTCTTTTTCCATATAAGTCTTCAAACCTATCAATTATCAAATTTATTCTTCTTATAGGGTCTTTCTCCTCAACAAAGTATCCTAGGAAATCCTTGTGTTTTTTACTTCCTTTCTTCAAGCTTCCTCATATATTCCCATTCTAAAGTCCTTCTATTGAACACATCTTGATAAGTAATGTAGTTTCTTATGACATCTTCTTCATAGTCCACTTGGTGTGCAATTGTCATTTTGGTGAGAAGATTATGCCTTATGTTATTCATATGATTTTCAAGATCAAAAGCCCTTCCTTTTCCAAATCTCAGTGAATATCTTGTCTTTAAATAATATTGCAATTCTTCCAATGTATTCAAGCCTACAAACCAATCTTCACACTTGGTTAAGTTTGGCAAGAATGTGCCCTTGTTTTTCTTTTCCATTACATCTTTCTCCATCCACATCATCTGCCACATAAACTCTAAAAATGCTATTCTAAGGGACAAAAATTTTGGTAGTATATGTGGATCAATAGGGCACCCATAAACCCTTATTATTGTGACTTCAGGGAGGAAGAACCAATCACCAAAATTATTTGTATGACCCTGCTCCTATTTCAAAGCTAGAGGTCTCGGCAATTGTATAATTTTGGTTGGAAATCTTGGTATTGAATAACCAAGGACTCCTAGGATTTTGTGCACAAAATCTTCATAGAATATTCCAAAGCTAGAGTTCTTACACCGGTTGTCCCAAATATAGCACCATTTCTGTACAGGGGTAGGATTCCCTTGCTCATCAATTCTAGCAAGGTTCATTTGTCTAGTCCATTTGTCTCGATTCTAGTATAGTATCAAATGACACAAGATAATTTATGAATGTAATAGGTGCCATGTCCTCTATGACTTGCAAGAATTCATCATCCAATGCCTTCTCTAGGTATGAAGCAAAGTCATATTCTATATTGGTCTCAGGATTCTGGATTCTCATGGCCATCATCATTAAACTTTATGGAATTCTATCTTGAGCATCCATCCCTAACACTTGGCATAGAGCTAGATATGTATTTACAAAATAATATTGAAAGTATACCACAATGGTTGGCTCAGTGATGGAGGGAGAAATGGGGATTGTTCTATTGTCGACTCCTCTTTTCATGTACAGAGGGAGCTCATCACTCTTGTAAGTCCTCCTTAGCCTAGTATACTCCTCCTCACCTTTTTGTAAGTCTACCTTTGTTAGGGCCTATTTATTCAAGTCAAAGCACACAATGATGGATGCCTTGGTTACCCCAACTAGTGTCACACCATTTGGAAGCCTCACAATTTTGGTAGCAGAATGATAATGTTTAGCTAATAATCTGATAAACTCCACATCAATTAATACATTAGGGACAATCAATTTGGAAAAGTCCAACACCCAGGGGTTCAACACTAGAACTTTCCCATTTCTCTTATTGTAAAAATACCATAACAAGTGCCACCTAGATTTAGGAATGAGGGCATCTCTACAACCCTGCACGGTATCTATGAGGAATTTCTTATTACCCTCCTCAGTGAACCTTGGAAGCAAGTCTAAAATGGATTGGTGAAGAGGCCTCTTTTTTGTCTTAGGTTCTTCATCCTTAATTTTTGTTTGACTTTCCTTTGCTTTTGATTGTTTCCTTTTAGGTGGCATTTTTACTAAAACTTCAAGATGACAGAGCCTTTGAAAAATATCTACACCAATTGAGCTTCCTCAGAGGGTTATTCATGGACTTACTCGAGTTTTTACACTTGCAGAGCTCCTTCTCTTTGTATCCTTAGCTCCTTCCATTCCAATGTGTTACGTTTGAGTGCAATGATAAGTGAATTCTCTTGTTTTTAATGGTGTTGAGTTCAGTCATATCAGCATTAATGCCAACCTTCTGCCAAATATTTTTGCAATAAGCTCATATTCTCAAATGTGATTATGCACTATTGGATTTGTGTGTCACAGTGGCTTACGTGATCTTTACATTTACTATTGCAATCTATAATGATGCCACAACATTTCCCACTGTACTACCGTTGTCACTTATGACATTGGCTATGGTATGGCGGCGTCGAGTTTTATGCCTTTTTATACATGTTGCTTTCTATTCTTATGTTTGTGGGACAACGGTATGCATACCGCACTATTGCAGCTATACTATCCACTACATGTGGTGTTGTGGTGTCTACCTTCCTTTCAATGCTTACTGCTTCACCTTGAACTTCTCCTCACAGGGTGGCGGTGGATACCGCCTTATCGTGCTTCCTTAATATCCTCTTCACAGGGTGGCGGTGAGTACCACTTTACCACTTTGCTTTAAACTTTTCCTCGCAAGGTAGCGTTGGGTACCGCACCTGATGCATAACCTTCTGGAGATATGGCAGTTGGTGCTTTATTTCATGAGTTGTGAACCGCCAACCCACACAGGCTATATTTTGATGTTGTGGTACTGCGTTAAAGTCATAAAATGTTTTATCAATGATTGTCTAAAAGGATTAATGGATATATACAAAGGAGATATTAATGATTTTATGTATCTTGTCACACAAATTGTTGCATTTCATGTCAAACACATAGTAAAACTAGAGACAGTGGGTATGTGGATGGTAAATGAAGGCTGGTGGATACTGAGGAAGAATTTTTTGCTCCAATAGGGTGTAAATTCACTCCTATACATTTTTCCCCCACTTTAGTGAGCACAAGTATCAATGAGTGTTTGGTAAAGTAGAACAAAGAGTTAAAAATTTAACGTGAACCATCAAGGAAGCAGAACACAATCTGGTGAACTCGAAATCACAAGATAGGAAAAGGACTCCATAGGTACTCTCTCTTGAGGAGGTTTGAACAAAAGGACTTTGTAGCTCTATAGAACTACGAATTTGAAAAAAATACAATGAAGGCCCACAGACCAACAATGGACAAATCCCATAGGATGCAAGTTCTTCACAAGCCCTCAACCCTGCAAAGAAGTAATTCCCCCAAGTAGTCTCTCATGAAGGAAGCCCAATGAAATGGGGACTCCGTAGAGTTGGACTGGAAAGTGACTTCATAGGTGCACCTGCAAAGCAACATGTTAATCCATTGATAAAACATGTCAGGAAACAAAAAGCAGCCACGCAAGCAAACAAATAGAAAGTCATGCAGATAGTCAAGAAAATTGAAAGGATTTGAAAGGGGCCCCTTGGGAACCCTTCAAAAGAAGAGGGGTCCTTGTAAGGGATGTGTTGTTTGAAAGTGAAAGATCATTTTTCACAAATCAATTCAATCATCAAGGAATTCAAAAGGAATAAAATTCCCCCTCTCAAGGGGAAGGTCAAGGCTTTCCCCATAGGAAAAGCTACTCCCACCTTGAAGAAATTTTTTTCAAGTTCTTTCTTTACAAACCCATGATGAAGGAAACACGTTCCACTAGAGGTCCTAGTTGAGAAGGCGATTTTTTTAAAGAAAGTTGCAAAGATTTTCAAGAAAAGATTCATTAGCAATGAATGCATTTTTTGAAAATAAAACATTATGAAAGTGACATTGTCGCACACACGAGGTCCACGACTCAAGCAAAGAAGAGAGAAAGATAACCAAGACTGAAAAAAGAAACAATAACATAACAAACAAAGGGCATAGGGGTGATCTGATATTTCGGGGTCAGAGTTGCTCATAAATATATAAGTATAGTAATAGTATATAGATGAACTTTCATCAACCCCCTACTATATCAAACCATGTGAAGAATGCATGAGAAGAAAATAAAAATAAAAAATTGGGTCAACATGGAAAGGAAGCCTAAATTCCCCCAACACTTTGCATCATCCCTAATTTGTTGAAAACCAATACACATAATAGAGGAAGAATGATGCCACAAATAAAGGAAGTTGTACGACACATAATCACTCTTGTATCCAAGCACCTACAAGGGTGACAAGGGTCATCTAGGAACACATAATGCAAGCATGGGGAAACACATCACAAACACACACCTAATCTAAAGATAAAAAAGACGTTCCCCCCTAACATTCATTGACCAAGAGGTCATCTACTTCCCAATCTAGATCATTGTATGAGGAAGGCGAACGAGCCTCCAGTTGTGTAATATTAATGGGGGAACCCTCTAACCCTCCCACAACAAGAGCCAAGGAAGGAGACTCTTTAGGGTCTCCCCCACTCAGTTCTTGTGGAGCCAAGGTCAACGATTTCGCGAAGATTGTCGACATGGTCGAGACCTCGTCCAAGCAATTAGACATGCACTTCACAGGAGTTCCATGTGTTATCTCAATGGACGAGGAAGGTGGCACCCAAGATTCACTATTGGGCTCACCAAGTGACTTGGGAGCAGTGAAGAACTTAGGGGATGCTAGAGCTTCTTCCATCACAAGGATGGTGCATGTTAATGTAGAACCACCCCTTGAAGAGGGTAGACTCCTCTTATGCCCCCCATTGCTAGAAGGGCCAACCTCCACCTTCTACTTCATCAGAGGATGTGAAATCCCCACAGACGAAGGCAAGAGGTGCAGAGGAGGAGGAGGAAACTGTGGTGGACACTACCCAGGTGTTTGACATATCCATAGGCTTCGGGAATGGTAGGATGTCCATAAGGGACATCAAGAGATGCGGCTCAACAGAAGGAGAAATAAACACCTACACCCTTTTAGGTTCAGGGGTGTCTACGCTCACAGTAGGAGCTGGAAGCATAACCGAATTCGATTCAATGGAGGCAGAGGGGACGGGAGACGAGGAGATAGCAACAGGAAGCCCTAAAATAGGGATAGTTGGTTCCCCTTCCTTCCTCTACAAAGTGGCCTACTCAGCCACCAGAGCCTTTCGTTGATGCTTGTGCTCACGTGCAAGGTGGTTCCTACAACACCGAGAGCTAGAGATTAGAAGCTGAGAAGGGACAGAAGGCTCTTGCTCAACCATAGGAGTCTCGATCATGGCCATCTCTGGTGGAGGGAGGGACTCCTGGATGGGAGTAGGAGGGAGAGACTGGGAAGAGGTTGAAATGGCAGCAAGGTAGTCAGCTCTAATGCCTCAGCGGCGGGCCTCTTCCCATTCACTGCTTTAGGAGCAAGAGCGGTAGGAGGCTATGGAGGTTGAGACATAGAGGATTCCCTGCAAGGACCCTTCCTTCAACCATATCGAACGGGCCTAGGCTCCTGGGAAGAATAGGAATTTTGAATGCAAGTTTCTTTGGCTTTCGCCAAGCAAGCATCATAGGGTTCTCTCGCAAACGCGAAGTAGAATCTGATGACGCCATAGCAGGGCAAGAGGAAACAGTAGGCTGGACAACAGAAGAGGAGGAAGAGGAACCTCTAGAATGCTTCTCTTCTTCCCTTCTCTAGGCCATGGTGGCATCACTATCAGCTTTCAAACAAGCCCTATGTGAGACAGCACAAGGAGATGGAGGGTACCTCACTCTAGACATTAAGCACCCTTTCTTGTACCTCTCATAGGTATGGAACAATAGTTTCATCATAGGTGGAAGTGAACCAATGAGCGTCGGCCAAAAGTGGTCTAGAAAATAGCTTCCACATGCAACCGGTGGTTTATAACCTGTGTCATGGATCACATGCACTGAACCCTCATGGATAAACTTTAGAAATTTATGCACGACCAAAGGAACTACATTCATAGCAACCAACCAGGGGATACTCAGTTTCACTCTAAAGAGTTCAGACCACGGGATTATGTCAAAAAGAAAGTTTATCAACTTAGGTCCAACAAGGACCGACAAGGTGATGCTACCCAAAGCGGGTATGGAAAGTTCGTTATGTGTACGGATGGTACTTTCAAGTGTGCCATACCCATCTTTATGCAGGAAAATGATTAACATAATCTCCTTAGTTATGATATTCACTTGACATGTCAGGTCAACAAGAACACCTGTCACAGTGTTTTCGTTGATCTGCGCGGGATATAAAGAGGAGATGGCTCTCTATTATAACCCATTGGCAGGTCCTATGAGGTAAAAGTTATGCCAGGAGAATTACTCATAGGCTACAAGGAATGGATAGGCATATGCAAAATGAATTCATTGCATACATTAAACAACACCTTCACAGAGCCCCTAAAGGTTTGCAGTTGGACAATGACCCAACTAAGGCTTCATTTCGCAATGCCTACAAAACCTTCCAACTACACCTACTGGGGTCGTAGGTTGGGTTGTAAGGAAAAATGCCTCACAACGTTTGCACCTACAACACTCCTAAGATACAAGGAAAGGACTCTTTAACACTACTAAACGGAACCAAAATGGTTCATGTCAAGTTCACCAAAAATGTAAGAGAGGGGGACCAACCACACCAAGGCTCCTAGTCATAGAGAGTGGAGAGCGGAGGGCTTCCCTAACTTACCTCACTCTAACAGGTATTTTGGGAAGAGGATCGAGAATGAAGAGCACTCTCAAGTACTTTTGTCACTCTATAGACCCAAAAATCCAATTGGGGCTAAACGAGCCAGTTTCTAGAGTTCAAATTGCACCTCAAATAGCTCTCTATCTAAGGACAATAGTGTGGGTCTAGGACGACAACGCAGCGTGCTAGCGTCTCTCTAGCGCGTTGGTGTTCGTATGGCCAGAAAATGTAAAATGTAATAAGAAAACAACCAAAATCCTACTAATAGCCTAGCTAACTAACTTTAATGAAATGAACAAAATGATAAAGTACAAAAATTAAGTGTATAAATGATAAAACAAGTAGATGAATACAAGGGTGACAAATATCAACTCACTAAAGTGTTGGTTTTCCAACGAGCTCCACACGCACGTTCACCTACACACAAGCAAGAGGGGAAAATTTTTGGGGCTATATAGGGGTTTGCCTTAGTCAAACCCCCACTTTGGTGTTTCCACCTCCACGGACAACCAGAAAAGTAATGGAGTAGAAAGTATAATAAAGGAAATGAAAAGGAATGTATTGAACACTACAAAAGATGCTACGCTAATCTATCAAATCACAATGCGAAAGTAAAGTGATGCAATACCACCTCCACCCAAAGTCACTCAAGGCCAATGAAGGGAGAATGCAAGGTAACAAACTTGGAAAATTCGTCACAGTTGCAACGGTGACGAAGGGAGCTCTCGCAAGACTCCAAGCTCGCGGCTTCTATGGTAGAGAAATACGTGCAAGATTGAAGTTGATGGAGTAACCAACTACTACAATGCTCAACGGAGTTGTGAAGGTTGCTCGAATTGTGAGAAGATGTGAAAGATGGAATGAAAATGCTTAAGAGAATGTTGAATATCAAGAAGTTATAAAGAGATGAAGTGATTGTGAAATGAATGCCTTTGAAAGCCAAAATGAGAGGGAAAGAAGCCATTTTGGGTCAGTTGGTTGCACAGAGGTGTTACAATTCAACCCCAATGAGTTGTGTAACATCCTTGTGAACTCGAGAGGCAGGAATTTTTGTCAGGGATAGCAGCGCGCCACATAGACATTCGCACGCCGCACTCACATCCCTAATGAAAATTCCCAAACCGATGCACAAAACATGCGCCAAGTGGATGGAAGGCAGTTGGGTGATGTGGAATTTTTCCTTCGAGTTTTATTTTCTAAGGTGAGGATCTACAAAAGGGGAATTTGCACAAGGGGTGTAAATTTGCTCCTATGCAGAATTAAACAAAAGGGTCTTTTTCCCTTATGTTACTGCCTTTTTAGATTTCACTTTTACCAAAGATGGCTTAGATAGGCTAAAAGAAATGCTTGGGGAATATAGGTTATTTTTGTTAAATGTCAGGAATTTTCACCCTAAAGATTTCATACATGAGGTTAGGAAAGGTATCAAAAGGTTCGATTTTTTCCATCAAGTTGATGAAAATTAAGATGTCATAAGAAATTGCAAGGATGAATCTAAGGTAATAGACAGAAAGGTTAAATGGCTTGCATTCATGAAGGAAGAGGTTGCCAAGATAAAGAATGATAAGGATTATTCTGGAGCATTTTCTGATATTTTTGACCCAATTGCAAGATTGAGGCAGTGTTCAAGAATTTTGACTGAGTTGTAGGTAAGGCCCCTATCCTAGAAGAGAAACCAGCAAAGCATCCTAGACCTTCACCTGACCTCTCTATCAGAAGGCCCCAACCCCAAGGGCCTTTTATTAGAGAAAATGTGTAATCAGACCCACCATAGGTCACTCCTTCTCCTTCCCCTCAAACAATCAATGTGGATTCTAATTCTCCCCCAAGAGAGAAACCATAGAAGAGGATGAAAGTTGAGCAACCGCCATTGTTGGTTGACAATCCCATTAATCTAGATGAAAGTGAAGATGTTCATATCACCATGAATGAAATTCAACAATATATGCCATCCCCCCAAGACCAAATATTGTTGGCCTTCTTCAATAAAGGTTTAGGTTAGATGTGGCTATGGCGAGAGATAACCTTAATGATGTGAGGGAATTGGCATGTTCACAATTCATGTTTGATGATGAGTTTATAAAATACTATAAGTTTAAATAGTTTGTTTTGAAATCAAAGAGGGAGGAGTACCTTAAAAGACTTTAGTTGGCACAAGCAGATGTTCCTAGAGAAATGTATGATGTTGTAGTTGTAAAGGTAAGGGCATAAATGAATTTTGAGTTCAAAAACATCATGTCTGACAAAGGGAGAAGAATGGTGGAAGATAGTGGATTGCTACTACTCCCTAAATGGGACATTACTTTTGCAATTGTATTTGATAATATTAGGAAACAAGAAGGAGAATTTTTCTCCACAGAAGATGAAGAAAAGATGGCATTGTCAGGATCAGGGTTCAACCCACATTGGGAATCCCTTGCAATTTGAGCCCTTGCACCAAATACAAGAAATCCTACGATTGTTGAAGCATCAAAGGGTAAGGGTATCAAAGGGAGCTTGATTGTAAAGAGGGTGTTTGACACCTCTACCCCTAAAACTGTTGCATTAGTTGTAGATGTTGCCAAGTTTAATGAAGCTAGTGTTTGAAGATTGCAAGATAGACTTAATATAGTGTTGAAGGAACATAATGATCTCATGGAAGCTTACAACCAGCAGTAGGTATTATTGGTTGAACAAAAATCCCTTCCTGAAAGTGTGCAATAAGCAAACTCCTCTTCTATAGTCCCCCCTACTCATGTGATTATTGAAAATGCAAAGCTTGAAGAAAAGATTCAAATGCTAGAAGAGTAGTTGAAGAATTCTCAACAAAAGGAGAATGTGTGCATTGCAATGTGCATCCTAGAGCACAAACTATCTAAAATCTTAAGAAGGCTAGAAAATACATGTGTCATATTTGAATTTGAGAAATGTCATTACCAAAGTAAGTGGGGATCAAGAGCGGCTCAAATGTATATTTGAACAATGGATTCTTAGATTTTTCATCTTTGGAAGGTATGTATAAGGGATTTTCAAACACATCCAATACCCCACCTGGTATCTATCTTACGCTTGAGATTGTCAAGATGGCAACAAATCATAAAGGGTATTTGGAAAGTATAATTGAAGTTGTATGAGCAAGAATGAACTCTTTCATAAATGTTGGCAAAAGGGTTGTACCTCGCCTGTCAAAAGATAATGGGGAGTTGAAGACCCTAGAGAAATGGAAGGATAGTTTCAATATTCTAATCCCCACACTCCTCCCTTTGATTTGCAAAGATGACAAACTTGATTTAAATTGCATTGATTCCTATTCAAACAGGATGGTTGATGTAGAAAAAAAGATGGAAACTTTTTGTAGAGAGGCCAGTGCTTTAATTGATGCCAGGTATCATCAAAATTTGGAGAATTCAGAAAAACTCTTAGCTTATGATTGTCCTTCTGAGGATATGTTTAATGCATGGAATGAAAAGTATAATTTTTTACCTGGCCTATGAGTGGATCCATGTTTTAATTCATATGCCTCCTATCTGAGAATTTGGTTGTCAGAAAGTTTTGGGATGAGGTTCTTGACTTCTTTTCTTGTTGCTTCCATAATGTTATAAAAGGGAATATCGAGCCTCATTCAAAATTTCAAAGCCATCTAATTTTTTGATCTTTCATTTCATTCTTTGTAAGCTCTTTTTGCACAATTTTAGCTATTTGATAGCACATATAGGAAATGTTGTAATTTTGCTCTATAATAACAAAAGATGACTCAAATACTTAAGTGTATTTATTTAATTTTGAATATCAACCTATCTTGCTCTCTAGTATTGTATTCACTAACTTTTGAATCAAAATAATCAAGCCCGTTATTTATAAGTTGTCATATCACATCATGTGTTTATGTTACATGGATGTTGAACTGTTAGCTTCTGTTCAAGGAATGGATTAATATTCTTGTCAGTTATTTATCAAAGATTGTGTGAATGGAAATGCAATAGGAATTTATAAGTAGTGTGATAAGTGTTGTTATTTGCTTGGTTTCTCATTGTAAGGCAGTGAGGTTATAAGAAGCCATGAATATGAGTTGGTTTGTTGTAGGAGTACAATTCATTTTTTGACTCAGTTTTGAATAAGGTACTGATCAAAATAATTCATAAACTGTGAAAAATGTTGTAGAATCACATATCAAATTCAATATCATGGAATACAATGTAAAATATCAACTATAATTTGGAATATGATTCATGAAGTGCAATATAAAATAAAATATCATGAAGTGCAATAATTCACAATTTCATGGAATGCAATATAAAATATCATCAACTACAATTTAGAATATGATTCATGAAGTGCAGTATAAATACCTAAAAACTGCTAATTCTCTTCCATTTTCCAAATCAAGTTAGGGTCCTCAAACTAACATTTAACTTGAGATAAAGTAAAAGAGTCATCATGATTCTGAGTATAGTCTTCATTTTCTTCGCCCTACATCTCAAATTCAACATTCATTGTGTCACTGTCATTTTTCCCACTACCAGTGCCACTACTACCAACATTTGAAGTGTTGCACAACCCTCTTCTTTTGCATATGGACCTGTAGATTTTGAGTGCCCTTTCAAAAGGAAATTTTTTGACATTATACGTAGTTCCAAACACCCTAAAGCAATTTTCCAAATTATTGTCTAGTTTGTTTCTTATTTTTTATTTCAAAAATTCCAATGAATTGAAAACTCTCTCATCCTCCATCGACCCCAATATCATTGTTTGACATAAATTAGCAAGTTTGAAATATTCTAATATTGAACCATGCAATATTTCACTCTGGCCTAAGGTTGTCCAAGCCTTTATTATTGATCCCAGTTCAAAGGGCTTCTCCATGGAATCAAACTGGTCCATCATACTTCTTGCAAAATGCTTACATTATTGTCTAGGCTTATCTCCATTTGTAATTCCTTCTATTATCTGTTCAATGTATTTTACACTTTTTGAAAAGTGTTTGGCTAAGATAATTACTTTATCATGAAAATAGCTTGGGCTATTTGGGTTGCCTTGAATCCAAAATTGAGGATACATAATAGTCATTGCTTCAAGTATTTCTTCTCAAGGGAATCTATTATAATTTTTTGTGGAAAGAGAATTTGCAATTTCCTTCAAATTATCACTAACAGATTTAACAATGTCGTTAAAAGCTTCCTTTGTAACAGGTACTTCTCTAATAGAGTGCCTGACTATCGTACAATGGTACATTTGTATCTCAAATCCACATACACAACACATATGTGCTTGCTTGCATTAAACTTTAAATAATTTTTAGGATTATTCAAATAAGTAATTTTCTACCAGCTTAAAAAAATTGGGCTTTTAGAAGTTAGATCTAGATATAGATGATCGAGGGCCATGCATTTCATTCTATGTAGTTTGGTATATTCATAGATATACATAGTTTTGTCTTGGGATTTCTTCACAAGATTGTTTATTTCATCCAGCATGGGGAGAAGACTAGCTAAAGTCAAGAGTATATCTATATCGCTTAACCTATGTCAGAGGTCAGGAGCTTTTTCTACTATGTTGTGATGCTCATACATTACTCCAATCAAGGATCAATATTTTGAAAGAACTTGTTGCATTGGTCCATGCAAGGAGATCCGTCTGGTATCAACATCCTTAAGAAGCTTGTTTCCTGTTGTTATTCCCTCAACAAAATTTTGAAATTCTACAAAATGTTTGGGACTTTGACAGAAGTATGCGTAGAGCTCGCGGACTAGATTTTCAACTTTTCATACTATAGGATACTTGCTAACAATTCTAAATGCTAAATTAATTTTGTGGGTCATAAAATGAATCCCAAGCATGTATGGTGCACAAGTAGTTTGTAACTTTGTGCAAACACCAATAATGTGACCTTGCATTATTGTAGCTCTGTCAACTCCTACACACACCAACTTTTTGGCAATTGTCAAGTCACCCATACCTCCAATTTCATTCAAAGATTTCTTGACTAGTTCAAATAGATTTTGTGATGTTGAACTGTCCTTGATTTTATGAACATAGAGAATATGAGCTTGGAAGACATGTTGATTTACAGTATACACATGCATACAAACCCAAGAAGTATTATCTACCATAGTAACTTCATCTAAAGAGAATGCAATGAAGTTTGACTCTTTTAATTTCTCCTTTAAATATTTATTTTCCATTGTAGCAAGATAGCTTTCCCATTCCCATCCAACGTTTACTAACCAATGTGCGCTAGGAAAGTGGGGAACACCCAAAAAAGATAATAAATTAAAATATTTTGGGTAGTCTATCATAGGATACCCTCTAGACAAAATATGAAAAACAATACTCCTCTAAACAGTTTTTTCCAGTTTTGCTTCTTCCATTACTTTTCCAAATTGAACCTCAATTGTACATCCACATGCAGCAAGCTTCAA
The DNA here is from genome assembly GCA_007258455.2 of Sequoia sempervirens. Lineage (NCBI taxonomy): Eukaryota > Viridiplantae > Streptophyta > Pinopsida > Cupressales > Cupressaceae > Sequoia > Sequoia sempervirens. The sequence goes on along the minus strand of VDFB02358134.1, from coordinate 171,512,930 downwards.
CATTCTTTGCTTATTCTCTTCATATTCAATGGCATACTTAACATGAAGACATTATTCCTTTGATTTCCAATGTACTACTGATTGTTCCTTTCCGTCTATGATTTATTTTTCATAAACTTTACTGATATGCTTTTCTATAGTGTTAAGCTTTAGCTACAACTTCTTGTCTCTTTTACATTTCCAACTACAAATCATACACTTGCAATATGTTGGAGGTTCATCTTTGTTTGCTTTCTCCACTTCTTCAGTGAATGGGTACTTTGACACCCAATCAAGCTGAAAATTCATTGTCATTCCCCACTCACGCCTCAGTTTTTTATTTTCCTTTTCTTTTCTTGCTACCAACATCATCTACAACCCCAAAATTTTCATCCAAGTCAATTATCTCATTTTGGCTAACCAAGGTATCCCTTGGAACATCTTCTATGGTATTTCCATCCTCATTTGACTCATTTAACTCAATGACAATCCCACCTTCCGGTGGTAGTGAGGTATTGTGAATCCCTTCTTCATTCATATTTAGTGGAAGAGTTGATGATGTAGCTCCATCTTGATCTAATGGATCAAAAGCATTTCCAATTCCAAAGAAATATTGTATGGTAACTCCATATTTTGGGTATTTTGATGACCTTCCAATCCCTTCACCACCCTGAAGAGTCTTGCCCTTATTGCACTTGCTGCTCAACATCTTGATCTCTCACTTTGAATAAAAGCTAGAAAAAAATGTCTTCTTGTTTAAGAAGGACAAAGAATATAGATCCCATTCCCTACTCAATATCATCTTTAATATTGAAGCAAGAATGGAAAAGAGATAAAGAAATCTTATGACACTATGAAGAAATGACCACTCACGTTTAAGTTTAGGTTTTCACTGACTTGCTATTTGTTACTATAGGAATGCATGTGTTGTAAGTTTGTAACTTTCCAACAAACAACTTCAAGGTTCCAAGTCCAACTTCCAAATGGAGAGCTCACAAGTTTAGAACTGAACAAAATGTGTAAGAATAAATGATTGCTTCAATTGTACTTATATCAATCCATATTTGGAAAATTTCGTGGGATTTTTAAATGGTATATTAAAAATTTGGCAAATCTTGCGTGATTATACAACGATACATTTAATTGTTGGGAAAATCAAACCTTGAAGAAACACATACGTTGTAATTTTCAAGGTGATTATGGCCCTAGAATTAGCATGGAGGTGTCACAAAAATTGGCAAAATGTGTCCTCAAATGTAATTATTTTTTAATGATATTGGTGAAATGGGTCCTCATAAGAAACTATTTATAAATTTTAATTGGAGAAATGGGTCCTCATAAGCAACTATTTGTAAATTTTAATTGGTGAAATGGGTCCTAATAAATAATATAGTCTAGGAAAAAATATTAATCGGTCCATTTGAAATGCGTAGTTTGTTATGGAAAATTTATTACTTAAATATGCCTCATAAAATAGATCGATGGTGAATGGACATGCATTGGACCGATAATTCATAAAATCTAGGTGATTTGGCCACCCTGTTGGGTGTGATTTATTCACCAATTTTGACTTGCCCGATATGTAATATTCGCCAATTGGCGAAGATTCGCCACTAAAAAAATCCCTGTTGACCGCATCCTTCAGCTATTTGATAAGGACCAGCCCATAGGGCATCAAAATTGATAATGCTTTATCTATGATGTGAATATTGTATGCATGCCATCATGTGGTTAACTAATGTAGTGTTATAATGCTTTATCTATGAATTTTACTATATATGTTTTGATATGTGCAATGGGTGCAAGAAATATATTAGTTGAATAGGAATCAAGTGTCCAAGTGTCAATCCTTGCTTCTCCTTAATGTTTCTAAGTAGGGATCTCACTATGTTATCTTAGTGATCCATTCAATACTAGCACATTTGGATAAGACCCCCACATTATTTCTTCATACTTGAACCAATTATGATTTTATGTCTTAACCTTATGAATAAATATTGTGGGCATGTGTTTAATGTTGGCTAGGTGTGTATGTGTCTGGACAACCCCTAAAGGTGCCCTCCCTTGTCAAAATTCATATAAAATCTTCTGGAGACTTTTTAGGGTCTTAAAATGAGATTTTATGGTTTTCTAGGTCTTTTAGAGCCCCTACTATTGGAAGTTTGTGTTGTCATTGATGTCAACAGATCTTTGTTGTTGCATTGATGTCAACCTATGGAGATGCTTTGATTGGTTGCATTATTTTGTCATTAGTAGTATCACTGATGTCAACCTCTAGTGTTTCCTTGATAAGCATATGTATGGTTGATTTGTTGTATTACAATTGGTTTGGTTGTAATGAGGAATTATTGCAAATGACGAGAATGTGTTTGTGGTGCTTGGTTTCCAAGTGCTTTTGAGAAAATTTGAATAAAAGAAGAAATAGTGTGGTAAAGAGTGTTTTGTATAGCAGAGTAGTGTTCAATGTTTTGCTTTGCATTTCTTTGTGGTTGAAGATCTACCTATGTGGTTTGCATATTTTGTTTAGAGGTTTTCATAGGTGTTATATCCAAAGTTTTAGGTTCTAGATCATTCAACAGAATTTGTGCTCACCAGTGTGTGAACTGCATTGCAGTGTTGTCTGGGAGAAATGGTTGTGCTCCACATTTCTTTGTAGTGTAGTTTCTGGTCTTACAAATCTCGAAGTGTGCTTATATTGATCATATCTATCTTCAATCTGAGTTTTTTGAGTTTTGGTGCTCAGCAAGGTTGGATTCATGTGTGACAGTATGTGGAAGGTTAACTAGTTGTATAGAATGAGTATGTTCTTCAGGTGAAAGTTTTTATGAAGGATTTGTTGGATTTCATGGTGTTGATGGAATATTTTAGATTGTGTTTGAGTGTTGTGTGTGGTCCACATGTTGTCTTTGGATCAAAGGAAGCATGTACTTAAATATTTAATGGTGTTAACACAGGTTTGACTAACCTTAGGTGTTTACACTAATTACAGATGTGCTTCGGTGTCTGTGGAAGTGTGGCATTGTGTGTTTATGTGGACTTAGATCTGAGTTAAAGTGTGATGTGGTCCACCTTCATTCCTCTCCACCATGGGAATGTTTTGGTACTGACCTAATTTGAATTTGCACATTTGAGGTGCATATTCGACCTTGTAGATTGTTTTCAAGGTTGAGGATGGTATGTATGTGTGATGAATTGATGAAGGATGATTGTGTAGATGCAAGGATGTGTTGAGATGCAAATTTGATCAGATGTAGAGATCTAAAGTGTGAGCTTAATGCCTATGAATCCAATGCAGTGAGCAGAAGGGTCTACATTTTTAGAGTATCTAAAGTGTCTGATAGTAATGAGTTGGAGGTTACTGATGGTGCAAAGTTGTAGTGGTGGATATTCTCTATTTCTTTGAGATGAATTTCTCATTGTAACAATTTTCTATCTTCTTCTTTCTAATCAAGCAATGTGCCTTTCTTTCTTTTGGGTAGTGAGTCTATTATGTTTGGTGTTGCAATTACTTTATATTGAGAGCTAATCATCACCATGGTTTTTCCCTTCTTGGGTCTTCCACGTAAATTTGGTGTTATCATGTGTATGGATGTGCTTGCATTACTATTTCTCATGTTTATATTCTATTACTACTTGATAAAAGTTTAAAGGTTGTTAAGGGTTAAGGATTAATGCAGATTTGAATGTTAATGAGGGTTTTGATGTTTTAATGTACAACTCATTCACCCCCCCTCTCAATTGTCTTGTGCATTCAATAATTGGTATCAGAGCAAGCTTCCTTGGAAAAAAGCTTAACTGCTTGAGGTAGATATGGGATGGCGCACAATAAGGAGGCTCCTCTATTTGATGGATCTAATTATGCATTCTAGAAGACTAGGATGGAAGGTTTCCTTATTTCTCTAGGGTTTGTATTTTGGAAGTCTATTGAAATTGTATATACAATTTCTACAAATGGTCTGAGTACTAATGATGAGATCAAGGCATATGAGAACAATGGAAAAGAAAGGTATGCTCTTTTGAGTTTTCTTTCTAATTCAGAACTTGTGAAAGTTTTGAGCCTTAAAACTACTGGTGAGATCTGGAAAAAGCAGGAAAGTATCCGTGAAGGAGATGATAAGGTCAAGCAAGCAAAGATGCAAAATTTGAAGACTAAGTTTGAAACCCTGAGGATGACAGAAGATGAATATATTGCAGGCTACATGCATAGAGTGGACGAAGTTGGCAATTCCATCAAAGGCCTTAGAGGAAAACTTGAAGAAGGTGAGGTGGTAAAGAAGGTATTAAGAACTCTTGCTAAAGCTTATAGTCATAAGGTTTTAGCTATTGAAGAAGCTCATAATTTAGATCGTTATTCTAGAGATTAGTTGTTTGGTGATTTAACTAGTTTTGAATTGAAAGAGTTTGGTCCAAGTGATTCAAGAAAAGATACTGCTTTTAAAGCTGGTAAAGTAGAGAAGAATGAAGAATCTGATCCGAATGAGTTTAATGAGATCTAGAAGCAAACTTTGTGAGGAGATTGAAAAAGGGAAATGGAAAATATAGAGGTAATTTATCTTTCAATATTTCAATTGTGGAAAGATAAGTCATTATGCTTCAAGATGTCCAATCAAAGCTTCAAATGAAATATTTAAGGAGAATAAAATTAAGTCAATTAAAACAAGTTATTATGTTAAAGAAGATGCCAATATATTTGATGATGAATCTAATTAACCTGATGATGAGGATAATGAATGCTTGTTCATGGATCTAAATGTTGGAACTAATTATGCTAACTCTAAGAGATGTGTTTGATGTGGAGCCTGATCAGTCTCCAAGTGGGAGATTGTTGGTATGTGGCGACTGATCATGCAAATACTATACACTCGTAACAAGATATGGGGTTTGGGGAATTTCCCTGAAAAAAAATTTGTTAACACATCAAGGTTTTTCCGTTAACACATCAAATGAAAAATGACCTTGTAAAACCCTAATTCTATAAGGTTCCAAAAAGCTTGTTATAAGCAGTTGGGATGTATGTTGCAGCATGGTGTTTTGTGAGATTGTAATATGTTTTTCACTGGATAATAAAATCATTGGATGGATGAGTTTCTATGGATGTAGCCTATATTGGGTGAACCACGTTAAAATTTTGTGTTGATCTCTTTTGTGTTATTCTTCATTGTTATTTTTGGGTTATTTAATCTGCATATAATTGTTAATGTTTATTGTTCCAATCTAACTGAATCCTAACAATTGGTATCAGAGCCGCATGTATTTCGGTTGATTGGTAGGAAGCCTCTATATTTGAGTGGGAGCTATGGACGAAGGAAAATTCAAGGTTCAAAAGTTCAACGGCTAGAATTATCAATTATGGAATATGTAGATGGAAGATTATTTGTATCAAAAGGATCTATTGCAGTCCTTGCAAGGAAAATCAAAGAAAGAAGCTATGATGTTTAATGAAGAATGGGAGATTTTGGATAGAAAGGAATTGGGAAACATTTTGTTATGCCTGGCACCATTTGTGGCATTCAATATAACAGAAGAAAATACAAAAGAGGATTTCATGGAAACTTTGGCTAAATTGTATGAGAAACCTTCGGCCTCAAATAAAGTATTTCTCATGAAGCATTTTTTTAATCTGAAAATGATTGAAGGTGGATCTATGACAAATCATTTAAATGAGTTTAATACAATTACCAAATAGTTAATTTCTATAAAAATGAATTTTGATGAAGACGTGAGGGCTCTCTTGGTTTTATGTTCTTTGCCAGAAACCTATAGGAGCTTAGTAATGGTTGTAAGTAAGTCTATCTTTGTTTCAAGTACATTGAAATTTGATGATGTTGTTGGTGTTTTCCTTAGCAAGGAAATGCAATGGAAAAGCACAGGTGAGAGTTCAACATCAAGTAATTCTTTGACTATAGAGAACAAGGGAAGAACAAAGGAGAGAAGAAAAATACCTACAAATCATGGGAATTCACAAGGGAAGTTGAAGAAAGGTAGATCTAAATCCAGAGAAAGAATGGATTGCTAGCACTGTGGAAAGCTAGGACACTTGAAGAAGGATTGTTGGTCTAGAAAGGGAAAAAAAGGAGATGGACAACATGATGACAATAAGGAAGCTAATGTTGCAAGTAATAAATTACAGGATGCTTTAATTCTATGTTTAGATAATGCTAATGATTCCTGGGTAATAGATTCATGGGCTTCATTTCATGCCACACCCCATAGGAAATATTTTGTAAATTATGTTCAAGGATATTTTAGACAAGTATATTTAGGTGATGATGAACCCTATCAGATTGTTGGAAAAGGAAATATAAAACTCAAGTTGCAGAATGGAAATGAATGGTTGATATAGGAGGTAAGGAATGTTCCAAATTTGAGAAGGAATTTATTTTTTACAGGACAACTAGGTAGTGAAAGCTGCATAGTTACCTTTTGAGACAAATTTTGGAAGGTCACTAAAGATGCATTAGTATTAGCTAAAGGTGAAAAGGTAGGCACATTGTATTTGTGTACTAGTAATACTTATTCTACCTTAGTTGCTATAGAAATAGTTGCTACTAAGATAGTCATAACACTTTCTATAGGGACAGAAATAGAATTGTGGCACCATAGACTTGGGAACATGAGTGAGAAAGGGATGAAGATCCTTCACTCGAGAAAGTTGCTACCATGTCTGAAGCAAATTGACTTGGAGTTCTGCAAAAATTGTGTTTATGGAAAATAGAAAAGAGTTTGATTTCTCAAAGTTGGGAAAGAGAAGAAGAGTGATAAATTAGAGTTTGTACATTTAGATGTATGGGGAACAACCAGGTATCTTCTCTTGGTGGTTCTTGTTATTATGTTACTTTTATTGGTGATGCAACTAGGAAAACATGGGTATATTTCCTAAAATAAAAATCAGAAGTATTTAAAACTTTTAAAAAGTGGAAAGCTTTGATTGAGAATGAGACAAGAAAAAAGTTGAAGTGTCTCAAATCTGATAATGGAGGTGAGTATTGCAATGGAGAATTTGAAAATTACTGTTCATACAATGGAATTTGTAGGCAAAAAATGGTGCCTAGAACCCCACAAGAAAATAGTGTGTTTGAGAGGATGAATAGGACCATCATGGAGCGTGCAAGGAGCATGTGATTGCATGTTGGACTACCCTTACACTTTTGGGAAAATGTTGTACATACGGTTGTTTATTTAATAAACAGGGGACCTTAAAATCCTTTGGATGGTGGCATTCCAGAGGAGGCATGGATGGGTAAAAAGGTAAACTATTCATTTCTAAAAACTTTTGGTTGTGAAGCTTTTGTCCATGTTGATGTTTAAAATAGAACCAAGCTTGAGGCTAAGTCTAAAAAATGTACCTTCATCGCATATGAAGTAGATGAATTTGGTTATCGGTTATGGGATTATGAAAATCATAAAATCATTAGAAGCAAAGATGTTATATTCAATGAGAAGGTCATATATAAGGATCAGTTGCAAGAAAAGAAGCATGAATAGGCGAAAAAGGAATATGTGGTGTTGGATGAGATTCTAGAAAATAGAATTCCAGTGGTGCCTGATGCTCAGCAACAACAAGTTATCCCACAGACTCCTACAAGTTTTAGACGTTCTACTAGGATAACTAGACCTCTAGAATTTGTTTCTCCCTCATTATATTCTATATTATTAACTGATTTTGGTGAACCTGAAGGTTACGAAGAAGCAATGCAGGTAGATACCAAAAAGCAATGGGAGCTAGGCATGAAAGAGGAAATGGATTCCTTGCTGCAGAATCAGACTTGGGACTTAGTACAATTGTCTACAAGGAAAGGAGAATTGCCATATAAATGGGTTTATAGGTTGAAGGAAGAAGATGGAGGCAAGAAAAGATATAAGGCCAGACTCATTGTAAAAGGTTTTGCACAGAAAAAAGGTATATATTTTGATGAAATATTGTCTCTAGTTGTAAAGATGACTTCTATTGGAACTATTCTAAGTCTTGTGGCTACGGAAGACTTGCATCTTGAATAGCTAGATGTGAAAATAGCATTTCTCCATGGGGATTTGGAAGAGGAAATATACATGCAAAAACCACAAGGATATGAGGTCAAGGGTAAGGAGGAATTTGTGTGCAAGTTAAAGAAGATTTTGTATGGCCTAAAGCAAGCACCTCGGCAATGGTATTTCAAATTTGATAGTTTTATGGCTGAACAAGGTTACAAAAGATGTCATTCTGATTATTGTGTTTATTTTAAGAAATTGGGTAATGGCAGCTTTATTATCCTATTGCTTTATGTTGATGGCATGCTTGTTGTTGGGTCTAACATGCAGCATATTAATGAACTTAAGCAGAAATTAGAAAATTCATTTGCTATTAAGGATTTGGGTGTAGCAAAACAAATCCTTGGTATGAGGATCACACGAGACAAGAAAAACAGAAAATTATTTTTGTCTCAAAGTGAGTATGTAGAGAAGGTGTTGAAAAGGTTTAACATGTAGAATGCAAAAGCAGTCAGTACACCTTTGCCTATTCATTTTAAGATGACTAAGGAGATGTGTCCAAAGACACAAGAGGAAGAAAAAATATCTAAGATACCATATGCATTAGCAGTTGGTAGCTTGATGTACGCAATGGTATGCACAAGGACAGATATTGCACTTGCAGTGGTAGTTGTGAGCAAGTGTATGAGCAATCCAGGAATGGAACATTGGAATGCGGTAAAATGGATTCTTCGATATTTAAGAGGTACTACTTCAAAGAAACTATGTTTTGGAGGAACAAATTCTACTCTAAAAGGATATGTTGACTCTGATCTAGCAGGTGATATTGATAGCCGGAGGAGTACTATAGGGTATGTTTTTACTATAGGAGGTATTGTAGTCAATTGGATTTTAAGACTGCAAAAGGTTGTTGTGCTATCAACCACTGAAGTTGAGTATGTTGTTGCTATGGAAGCTAGCAAGGAGAGACTTGGTTACAACATTTTTTAGAAGAATTGGGACAACGACAAGAAGAAAACCCTTTGTACATTGATAGCTAGAGTTCCATTCATCTTGCTAAGAACTCAACTCTACATTCAAAAACTAAGCACATACAGCTCAAATACCACTTCATCCAGTCAGTTTTGGAGGATGGATAGTTGAAGCTAGAGAAAATTCACACAAGAATCTTGCAGATATGTTCACAAAGGTAGTTACATAGGATAAATTGAGTTCCTCATCATTTTTTTGTTGGCCTTCAAGAATGATAATGGTGGACATAAGAAACTAGAAAGACCTGTAATCCAATGGGAGTTGCAAGTGCAGTGGTGTCGTTGAGGATCAGTCTCCAATTGGGAGATTGTTTGTTGTGGAGCCTGATCAATCTCCAAGTGGGAGATTGTTGGTATGTGGTGACTGATCATGCAAATGTTGTACACTCGTAACAAGATATGGGGTTCAAGGCATCACCCTAAAAAAAAAAATTGTTAACACATCAAGGTTTTCCTGTTGACACGTCAAGGTTTTTTCATTAACACGTCAAACGAAAAATGACCTTGTAAAACCCTAATTCTAGAAGGTTCCAAAAAGCTCGTTATAATCGACTGGGATGTATGTTGCAACATGGTGTTTTGTGAGATTGTAATTTTTTTTGCACTAGATAATAAAATCATTGGATGGCTAAGTTTCTATTGATGTAGCCCATATTGGGTGAACCACGTTAATTTTTTGTGTTGATCTCTTTTGTGTTATTCTTCATTGTTATTTCTAGGTTATTTAATCTACATATAATTTTTAATTTTTATTGCTCCAATATTCCTGAATCTTAACAAGATTTATGAAGGAAGTTGCTCTGGAAGTAGGTCATAATGGAACTATGGTGACTGTTTTTCATGCTAGAGAGCACAAGAACTATTGGATTGTTGACATTGAATTCTCAAATCATATGACAAGTGATAAGAGTGAGTTTTTTAAACTAGAGAAGTTTGAAGGAGGTCTTGTTAAGTTTGGTGATGATACATTTGCTAAGATATGTGGAAAAGGTTCAATCTATTTTAATGGAAGGCATAATACAAATGATGTTCTCTATGTTAAGGGGCTCCGGCATAATCTTCTAAGTGTAGGAAAAATGTGTAGCAAAGGATATAACCTTGTATTTCAGGATGGTGGTTGTGAGAATAAGAAATGCTTTGGAACTCTAGTTGCTACAGGAAGAAGGACAAATGGAAATTTTTATCAGCTTAAGGGTGCTAATGGTATGTGCTTTATGACTTAAATCAATGAAAGTTGACTATGGCATAGAAGAATGTGTCACATCAATTTTGATAGCCTAGTTAGAATCAGCTTTGCTCAAGTTGTGAGAGATCTGACAAAAATTACAAAGCCTATAAATGTAGTTTCTAAGGAATGTCAAGTTGGGAATCAAACAAGAAAAAAGCTCAATGTCAAAGAATATTCTATCGTATGACCTTTGGATTTGGTGCATACAAACCTTTGTGGACCTAAAAAAACAAGAAGTTTTCAAGGTGACGGTTTTTGTGAAGATCATGGAATAAAGAGGCATTTATCAGCTTCTAGCACTCCTCAATAGAATGGAGTGGTGGAAAGGAAGAAAAAAATAGTTCAAGAAGCAACAAGGAGGATGATGAAGGAATAAAATCTACCAAATTTCTACTAGAGAGAAGCAATTCATACTACAGTCCACATACTTAATAAAGCACAAGCAAGGATAAATAGTTCAAAGACTTCGTATGAGTTTTGGAATGGAAGAACTACAGTCAAGTATTTTAGGGTGTTTGGAAGAAATTGTTGTATCAGAAGAGATGAAGAAAATTTGGGAAAGTTTGATTATAGATCTGATGAAGGAATCTTCCTTGGATACTCTACAAAGAGCAAGGCCTATCGGTGCTATAACAAGAGGCTTCAAAGGATTGTTGAAAGTGCAAGTGTCAAAGTGGATGAAGACTTACATAAAATGTCAATGTTGATAGATGGATATGAATCAGATGAGTCCTCTTGTAGAGAAGAACAAGATGAAGGTAAGGAAAAAGAAGTGTGGGTTGAAGAGGAAGAAGATTCAGAAAGGATCCCTAAGACTCCTAAGTATGTGCAGAAGAATCATTTTGAAGATCATATCATTGATGACAAAAGAAGAGATGTATTGACAAGAAGAAAGGTTGCGATGATAGAAGAACAAGAAAATTTATGTCTACTTTCCAAAGTTGAACCTAAGATAGTGATTGAAGCATGCAAAGATGAGTATTGGATCAAGGATATGGGAGAAGAATTAATGCAAATTGAGAAGAATCAAACTTGGGAACTTTTCCCAAGACCAATGAACAAGAATGCAATTGGAACTAAACTTGGGTGTTTCGAAACAAGCTGAATGAGAATGGAGAAGTTGTTAGGAACAAGGAAAGGCTTGTGTGTAAGGTTTACTCACAAGTAGAAGGCATAGACTTGAAGGAGACATTTGCTCTGGTGGAAAGAATGGAAGCTATTAGGATGTTTTTGGCTTTAACAACAGATAAATATTTCAAAGTATATCAAATGGATGTGAAGCTTGTATTCTTGAATGGTGAGTTGGAAGAAGAATTTTATATTGAACAACCACAAGGCTTTCAATCGTCACAAGATTCTAATATGGTATGTAGATTGAAGAAGGAAGTATATGGACTTAAAAAAGCTCCTAGAGCTTGGTATGTAAGATTGGATAGGTACTTGTTGCAACAAGAATTCAATAAAGGTACCACAGATAGCAATCTTTATTTTAAAGTTCAAAAAGATTAAATCTTGATTATGGTTGTATATGTTGATGATATAATTTTTGGAGGAAATGAAAGTATGTGAAAGAGATTTGCAGAGAAGATGCAGAAAAAAGTTTGAAATGTCCATCTTTGAGAGATGAATTTCTTCCTTGGGCTTGAAATCAATCAGATAGAAAAAGGTATCTTCATTCACAATCAAAGTATGTCAAGGAAATGTTGAAGAAGTTTGGAATGGAAGACTCTAAATTGGTATGTACTCCTATGATTATTGGTTGCAAGTTGAGTAAAAATGATAAATCTCCTAAGGTTGATCAAAGCAAGTACAAATTAATGATTGGAGGACTATTATATCTGACTGCTACTAGACCAGACATCATGCAGGCGGTTTTTCTTGTAGTTAAATTTCAAGAAGATCTTAGAGAATCACATGTGGAAGCAGTAAAAAGAGTATTCAGATACTTGAAGGGAACTTTGAAATATGGCTTGTGGTATCCAAAGGATACTTATTTCTCTCTAAGTGCTTATACAGATGCAGATTGGGAAGGTTGTGTGGATGACAAAATAGTATAAGTGGTGGTGCTTTCTTTCTAGGAAGCAGATTGGTGTCTTGGCTAAGCAAGAAATAGGACTCAATGTCATTATCTATTGCAAAGGCAGAATGCATTGTTGCAGCATCATGTTGTACACAGGTGTTGTGGATGAAACAAACCTTAAAGGATATCAAAGTGGTATGTGACAAACCAATTTCTATCTTTTGTGACAATACAAGTGCTATTAATATTTCAAATAATTTGGTAATGCATTCAAGGACACAACATATTTCAATTTGGTATCACTTTTTGAGAGAAACGGTTGCAGAGAATAAAGTGAAGTTGGAGTATGTTCCTACAAAGGATTAAGTTGCAGATATATTCATTAAGGCTATTCCTAAGGATACTTTTGAGTATCTATGGGAGAAGTTAGGGTTATTGCCCTTCCTTCCTTCAACTAGATGCATAAGGATATGCATCAGTCTAGTGGATTTCAAGATTCATTCCTTATTCTAGACTGATGTCAATTGCTACCTCTCAAAGGAAGTAAATAGTGGCATTATTGGTTGTTGCAGTCAGGGGGAGTAAGTTTTGTCATTATGTGGCATAGAGGTGTCTTCCTTTATCAGTTGTGTCAAAGGATATGTCCAGTAGTTGTTGATTGGTATAGTATGTTATGGGGGAGTGTGTAGAGAATTGAAATGGAAAGGTGTGCAGAGAAGGTGTGAAGATAGAGTGCAGTAAAAGAAAAGGTGGTTGTAGAGAAATTGTTTTCCCTCATAGGTGATGTCTTTGGGGGAGAGAAAGTATGTGTGATTGATGTCAAAGGAGAAGTTTAGAAGAGATATGTGTTTCCCTTTTCGATTGATGTCAAAGGGGGGGATATTTAACTAAAAAATGTTATGAAGGGGGAGAAAGAGAAAGTGTTGGAAAGAGTTGATGTCGATGTAAGGGGAGTAGTGTGCACTAATGTGCAGTATATGTTGTTGATCAGAACTGTTGTTGTTGATGGTTTTTCATATCATGTGTTTCCATCAATGATAAGGGGGAGAATTTGGAATTTTATGTTGTCATTGATGTCAACAAATCTTTTTTGTTGCATCGATGTCAACCTATGGAGATGCTTTGATTGATTGCATTATGTTGTTATTAGTAGTATCAATGATTTCAACCTCTAGTGTTGCCTTGATAAGCATGTGTGTGGTCGAGTAACTGTATTACAATTGGTTTGGTTGTAATGAGGAAGTGTTGTAGATGATAAGAATTTGTTTTTGGTGCTTGGTTTCCAAGTGGTTTTGAGAAAATTTGAATGAAAGAAGAAACTGTGTGGTAAAGAGTGTTCAATATGGAAAAGTAGTGTTCAATATGGAAAAGTAGTGTTCATTGTTTTACTCCTCATTTCTTCATGGTTGAATATCTTCATATGTGGTTTGGATATGTTGTTCAGAGGTGTTCAGAGGTGCTATATCTGGAGTTTCAAGTTCTAGATCATTCGAGAGAAGACATTGTGTTCACTAGAATGTGAACTACATTGTAGTGTTGTCTGGGAGAAATGGTTTTGCTTCGTATTTCTCTGCAATGTGGTTTCTAGTCTTGCAGATTTGGGAGTGTGCTTATATTGATCATATCTATCTTCAAGCTGAGTTGTTTGATTTTTGGTGCTCCACAAGGTTGGATTCATATGTTACAGTATGTGGAAGGTTAAATAGTTGTACAAAATGAGTATGTTCTTCAGGTGAAAGTTGTTGCAAAGGATTTGTTGGATTTCAGAGTGTTGATGGAATATTTTAGATTGTGTTTGATTGTTGTGCGTGGTCCATGAGTCATTTTTGGATCAAAAGAAGTGTGTACTTAAATGTTTAAAGGTGTTAACACAGGTTCGGCCAACCTTGGGTTTTTACACTAATTGCAGGTGTGCTTCGGTGTTTGTGGAAGTGTGGTGTGGCGTGTTTATGTGGATTTAGATCTAAGTTAAGGTGTGATGTGGTCTACCTTCATTCCTCTCCACCGCGGGAATTTTTTGGTGCCGACCTAATTTGAATTTGCACATTTGAGGAGCATAGCTAACCTTGTAGATTATTTTCAAGATTGAGGATGGTATATGTGTGTGATGAATTGATGAAGGATGATTTTGCAGATGTGAGGATGTGTTGAGATGCAAATTTGATCAGATGTAGATAGTTGAAGTGTGAGCTTAATACCTATGACTCCAATGCAGTGAGTAGAAGGGTCTACATTTGTAGAGTACCTGAAGTTTCTGATAGCAGTGAGTTGGAGGTTACTGATGGTGCAGAGTTGTAGTGGTGGATATTCATTGTTGCTTTGAGATAGATTTCTCATTGTAACAATCTTCTATATTCTTCTTTCTAATCAGGTAGTGATCCTTTCTTTCTTTTGGACAATGAGCTTATTGTGTTTGGTGTTGCAATTACTTTATATTGTGAGCCAATCATCATTGTGGTTTTTCCCTTCTTGGGTTTTCCATGTAAATCTGGTGTTCTCATGTGTATGGATGTGGTTGCATTATTGTTTCTCATGTTTATATTCTATTACTGCTTGATAAAGGTTTAATGGTTGTTAAGGGTTAAGGATTAATGCTTGATCTGAATGTTAATGAGGGTTTTGATGTATTAATGTACAACAGTTGATTCACCCCCTCCCCCCCCCCCCTTATTTGCCTTTTGCATTCAACACCTATATGGAGTACCTACTATTGGGTTACTTGGTGGGATTTTAGAAGGTCAAGAGACTTTGAGCGATGGTATGGAAAGACTCTCCACTTGGATAGAAAGGTGTAAAATATTTTTCTTACAACTTGTCCCTTATAACCATTTCAAGTAATGGGTTTAACCATCCTCACTCCTTGTGGAAAAGTGTACATGCACATAGGTGAGAACATCCTCACGTGTGAGCTAACCTATGGAATCACAAGGTTTAATGGTCAATAGGTTTCTTAGGCTTGGTAGATGCAATGTGGAACTACCCTATTATTTGGAATGGGGTGAGAAGGCACATCTATTTAAGGATGACTTTTACAGTTTGAAATGACTAGTTTACTAGATTTTTGAGCTTCAAGAATGAGGAAGATTGAAGATCCTTGAGTAATGGTTTTAATAGTATGTATTTTATTTGTGTAATAGCTTTAGGAATGTATATTTCATTTGGTGCAGGCTAGTTGTGTTGATTGTGCTTTTATATGTTGGGGTGGGATATTGAGTGAGTTTCATTTTGGTTTTGGTTGACTCTTGTGGATTTCATTTTCTTTTCAAGTCATTATTGTTAATATGTGTTATTGTTAAGATGCAACTTCAAAACTTTGTATTAGTCATTTTAATTAGTTAATTAATTTTGAAGTTAATATTTTGTTCTATGCTTTTTATTTTGTTTTTTTCACTATCTAAGTTGAAGTGTAATGGAAGAGTTGAGAATTTGTTTAAATTATAAATTAAAATGGTTTGAAAGAGTTATATTGAAGTTATGTCAATTTATTTTGGACCAATCTAGATCAAAAAGGAATCTAGTCCATACATTCAATTGTTGTCTCCTTTATTCTTGTGTTATGTATTAAGTGGACTAATGCATGTGCACTGTATCCTCTTTGACATAGTTGTATTTATACAATTGTAGTCCCATCTTTTAAATACAAAAATGCTTAGTAAGATTGTGGATCTATCCTCTAAAACCTTGCAACCTCTTTTTGCAATGAAGATGAGGTGTCTAAACTATGTTGTGTCATAGATACCTTTATAGGCTTGTTTTGAGAAGGCTGAACAATGAAACTTCTTCAATAACAATCAAACCCCATAAAGATTTGACAAATATTGGAAGTCTAATGCATTAGAAAATGTGATAAGAATAAATTAGATTAAATGTATGAACAACTAAAAAAATTCACAATAATGAATTTTTTATTAGTAACGATAACTCTACATTATGTTTTTTGTTATAATTATTTTTTTACTAATTGTAAAGTAAGACCAAATGATTGCAGTTCAATTGGTTGCGTGTAATCGGTGAGGGTGATGATATGTTCCTTGATTATGTCATACACCAAAGTTCAAACCCTTATAAGGGATGAATGGATATCCCTCAGTCCTTGACTCTTCGCAAAAAAAAATATCAACAAGTACGATATAAGGGATGAATGGATATCTCTCAATCCTTGACTCTTCACAAAGGAAATATCAACAGGTATGATATAAGGGATGAATGGATATCCCTCAATCCTCGACTCTTCACAAAACAAATATCAATAGGTATGATATAAGGGATGAATGGATATCCCTCGATCATTCACTCTTCGCAAAATAAATATCAACAGGTACGATATAAGAGATGAATAGATATCCCTCAATCGTTAACTAGACACATGCTCTCATATCAGATAATGATGAATGACCCAATGTGTTTTTAAAGTAGAAGTAGAGTAAAGAAGTCAAATAGACTTGCGTATTCAAGTTTTAAAAGAGCAGCGTGTACAAATTGTGCGAGTTTAAAAACAATGACAGTCATTATCAAAATTATTAAATGTGATTACTGAACAAGAGGGAGAAGTACACTTTTCCCCTCTATCTGTGTGTGGGTCTGTAGTTTTATACGTGTGTATGTGTGTCGATCTATAGTTTTATGCGTGTGTCTGTGTGCTGGTTTGCAGTTTTATCCTCAATGCACAAGTAAAGGATGGCTCGTAATACAGCCAAGCGGAATCCAGCTTGCAATCTTATTCTCATATTGTATTAATATTCTGATATATAAACCTCACCTTCTCTCAGATGTTATCCCATGGCTTGGCTTCCATGTTATGCAGAAAGAAATCTTGAAATTTTATGATGTGGGTGTCATGAGTTTCAGCTCTGAAACGCCATTCTTAATTCAAATTTAGATTGGTTTGCCTTAGTGGCTTGTTTCTTCTTTCCTTGTACTCAATGCCTGATCTTAGTCTATCACTGTCAACCAGATTTGGCAGCTACTCTGCCAAACAGTTGGAGGTGAATATTGGAGGTAGGAGGCCTAAGCAGGTGACTGATCCTTTGAATGAAGTGGTAAGAGCAAGACTATGTGGAAATCATCAAGAAACCTCAAAAGATTACTGTTTAACCAGTGGAAATGAGCATGAAGGGGAGTCTGTGATTTCCTTAGCTGATATGGTATGTGGTTTCATGGAAGATGAGCAAGGGACTTGTCTGGATGGAGATGATGAGTCAATCTCTGAGAGTGACTCTGAGGATCCCAATTCAGCTCAGCTGTTAGAGGTACTATTGAGGGTGACTGTGAAAACCTATTCCTCCTAATTTAGCTTTTCCTCTGCTCTCCTTTTTTCTTCAAAGAGTTAATGAATTATCTTTGATACATTCTGTTTACTTTTTGTCTCCGAATGTTATTCGAAATGTTGATGAAAAAATATCGCACAATCTAATCCAAAAACAGTTATGACCAATTTTATAGATTGCGGAAATATGATGTCTTCAATTATCTTTGATACAGTTTAGAAAATTTAGAGCAGGTTTCTTGATTTTGGAAATAAGGGTTGATGAGTGTAGGACTGTTTATTTGTTTTCCTTTAGAGGGTATGTTGAAGGTGTTTTCTTGTTCTTGTGCAGAGCCTGGTCTCTTGTAGAAATGCTGTTGATTTGTGTCTGCTGAGATATGTAACCCACGCTGTTGATATGGCAAAGACAAACGTGAGATTTGGTTATGGGAATGAGAATGAGAATAAGAGTCGTCTGCTACGAAGTCTGGTGAATCAGTTAAAAATGATGGGATACAATGCAGGAATTTGCAAGTCACGACCACAACACATCAGAGACTTTCCTGCAGGTAACTTCTTTAGATAGCAATCTGTATGCCTCGACAGGAATTTCGTTAAACAGATAAAATTGTGGTGTTTTATCCTTTTTTCGGTTGGGATTGAAGGAGACTACTGTAAAGAAGAATGAACTGTAAAAAAATTGACTCTCTACTCTAAGATAATAACAATTAGCATTGCTGTAGACAAAAAGTTTCCAACATCGATGACAAAAACTCACAATTAAATTTAAAAACATGTAATACAATTAACATTATGTCATGGAATAACTTAAATATTTAAGACATTCTAATGAAAATAGTAATTGTTTAACTGGAACAGAGTGTCACACATATAAATGATTAGTACAGTGACTACCACCCACCATTTCCTGTTGGGTTTGTGTTACTGCAGTTTCAGATAATTATGTTAATCGGTAAAAGGATTTTTTCAAGATTTTGTTTCTGAATGTTGGATGGGCTGAATCAAAACAAAGGGCTTCCACTGTTTTCAACACAGTTTAAGAATTTTTTTAATTATTTGTTGTTTTTTGGAAGGTTATGAAGTGAATTCAAATTGCTAACCCGAAAAAAATTAGTTTAAATCCATACCCCTGGTACCAATAGATTGAAAGAAATCAATCTAAGAATGATTTGTCTAAGTCTCTCTGCTGCAACCCAAATTCACAAGCTTATACTCTCATATTAATTAATATCGTTTTAAAGGCTAAATTTAGATTGAATTGAATTCGGACATTTATAGAGAAATTAGCAATTCAAATTTCACAGCAATAGCAAATAAGCAATCAATCATTGGTTATGGGCAGAATGTATAATCCAAAACAGTGTGGTAGAACATATGTTGTTTGTACTTGTGATAAGGTTCGTGCCTTTTATGACCGTACATTACTAGAGATAAATCTTTTACCAGTAGCCTCTGTCTTCATCTTCAACAGTGCATATTTTGTTTATGTAGAATGTCTTTCTCCAAAAATGGGTTCTCTGAAATTCTTTGTTGTATATATGTGCTTATGGAAAAATAACATGATTTGCATTGCATTTGAAGGAGATTTCGAATACATCGATGTGATAATGGAAAGAAGTAAAGTGAAAAGAGAGAAAAGAATTTTTGTGGACATAGATTTTAGGGCACAGTTTGAAGTGGCCCGACCAACCAAGGAATACAGTGGCTTACTGCAACTCCTTCCAGAGATATTTGTTGGAAAAGCTGAGAAACTCCATCAGATTATCAGCATCATGTGCCAAGCTGCCAAGAGATCACTGAAGAAGAAAACAATGCACATTCCACCTTGGAGAAAATACCACTACATGAGATCCAAATGGCTTGGATCATACAGAAGGATCACAACCACCACCCTTGTTTCCAGTACCACCATTGACATGCCAAATGAATGGCAGCTGCCCACCGACAATGCATCACTTAAACCTGTTAAAAATGGAAAGATTTCAGGGCTGGCAAGGGCCTTCACACAGCCTGCTCTTGCCCTGTAAGGATCTCTAACATGTTCTGTGTTGCAGTGCTTAACTGTCTCCTCCTGACAAAAAGCTTCCTTGTGGCAGAGGCTGCCAGCTTAAGTCAAATTTTAAAAAACTCAACAACTGTAAAGTTCAATCCAGTATATAACGAAATAGAAAACTTCATTACCAAAAGTGAAGATGGTGTTGACAGCAATAAAAAGATTGCTGCAAAAGCTCTTAATGTGCATATGCCAAATTCAGTTTGCCACATGGAGGATTTTTAGGAAATGTGGGCTAGGTTGATGCGATATTCCACATATATTTATACTTTCCTTGTTTTATAATGCACATCCGAGGAAACAAATTGCTGTCATATATTAAGGTAGAAGAAGACCACCCTCCTTGTTTTTTCTCTGCCTTTCTCCCTATTTACTTTGTGAAGTTAATGGTTAATAATTATAACTATTCTAATTCATAATTAGATTAAAATTAATCTCCTTTATAAATAAATGAAGAAATAATAAATTACGTGATATATTTTTTTGTTGGAGGGTTTTATATCAAACCTAAAAACGTCTTAGCTATTCAATAGGGAAGCACAAGCCATAAGCTGAAATCTCTTTGGCTGAGAGTAAAAGATTGAGAGGTATTCATTCTACCAAAGTCACTCAAGGAATGATCCTTGCCTCATCCCTTATGATGTTGGGACCTTGTACTAATCAAGACTTGATCTCTACTAGGCTCAATCAAAACCATTCAACTTCATTAGCAAACCAAGGGCCCATTGACATGTGATGATATTTAGAAATATAAAAATAGATAACTTAAATATTGTAATAGTGGAAATTTGTATACCCATCTCAATGCCTATTTAGTTTTGTGTTCATTTTGAGGGAATGTCTTAATATTATATGCTACACATTTTTTGCTAAGTTTCGTTGTTTTCTCAAAATCTCTATCCATCAATTTAATCTGACTTATGCTAGTGATTTGATCTGTAGACCCCAAATCCTTAAGCCTTGATAATATCCCAATTTTCCACAAACTATACCTCTTGCACAAAGTATCTCAATATTGGTAGCACAATATATCCATGTGTTGGTTTGGAAATGCAAGGCTATGCACATTTATACAATGGAAAATATTTATCATGTAGAGTGTTTAAGATGTTGGTAACAACCCCTATCACTGTTATGAGGTCATACATGAAAGCATTACTAACCAAAAACACAACTAAAAAAATGATTATCAATGTGTTTAAGTGTGTTGGGTAATGAGAAGTGGAGCTTAGCAAATCAGTACCTATTCCAATTAGGGCTACATATTCATGAGTTCGTTCAAAACTTGTAATGATTGAATCATTATTATGAAACCTTAATGAAGATTTCACAAAAGACTACATATGCATCTCAGAAACACACAAGTAAATTAGGTTATATGCATGCATTTTGAGAAACAAATGATAGTTTTAGAATATGTAGTAAGTATACTAGTTAATCCATTAATAGACCCAAACGTTCCTTTCAAAATTATGAATAAATACTATGCAAAAAAATTGCAAAATTTTTAACAATCATCTGGTTGATAAATTGATTATACATATGTCCAAAAATGAAGATAATTTCAATGGGGACACTCACTCAATGTTGATTCCATAGTTTGGAGTTTGTTCTACTAAGATTGCAATGACTCATTACAAATTTGGGACAAACCCAAGTCGTTAAAATTACAAAATGATGTATTTTTCTAAACTGCAATAAATACAAACTCTCTGGAAATATTTTTTATCTATGCTCTCCTCCGATTGATTTTCCCATCCCTTGGAAAATGAAAACAAATCTCTATATACTCATTGTAGGTCACCCAGAAAGGAAATGTGCAAACTTGCATGAGGGCCCTGAAAAATTTGTGATTTCCTGTCATTGCAGACAGGGGCCATGCCTTCCTATAAAAGTTCTCAACCATTTATGCACCTTAGAATTGAAAGGCAATATGTTGCTTCCTAAGACAATTTCCACATAAAGTCCAAATATAGAAATCTATGCAAACAAGTATTCAGAATCTATAAGCAATAGAATAGGCAACATACCATCAAAGATGACACAAGATGTACCCTAGGAAAACCTTTAAAAGAGAAAAACATGGCCTCCAAAAGCATACATCACTCATGTATTATTCAACAATGAAACCATTACAATGCATATTCAAAGTCTTCATCAATACCCTTGAAACACAATCTCTCTACAAGCACTCCATGTGAACAAGCATGTAACCACACATCCCATGCCATGATTCAAACCTCACAAATGCAAACAAGAGATACTCTCAACCCTTTAGCAAAAATGGCCAACTAGCCAACTCTAGAAAAATACCTATGCTTGCTTTTGTAGATATAAGTTCACACAAAACCACCAAGTGGTATTAAATAAAAACATGTGACTAATACAATATCCCAACAAAAGATATCCCATATTCTAAAAACTTATATAAGATCAGTTGGACAAGTGCTTAAAATTATCATTTGAATCCTTGGGCTAAGCAATCAAATCATCTTGAAAAAAAACCATGATTTAATTTATAAGGCCTACAAAGGTGACACCCATAGCTCTTTGAAACGTAGCCCCAACATTATTTAGATCAAATAGAATTTGAACATTAACAAATGTTCCTCATGGCATTGTAAAGGTCATCTTATGCTACTTGGATTCATTGACCATGACTTTATTGTAACCTAAAAATCCATCCATCATAGACATCAACTCAAACCCTATTACATGTTGCAACAAATGATCTGGATACTAGGCAGTGGATAATTATCTTTGAGTGACTTAACATTCAAATTTTTTAAATTGACACACAACCTAATATCCACATTCTTTTTTTGACTGAAACAAGGTTTTAAACCCACTTTTAATGTCTAATTGGTTTAATTATGTCACCCTCTCTCAACTTCATTAATTATTTTTTTCATTTTGGGGGCAAGAGTGGGGTTAATAAGAAGTTTATTCTATCTAAATGGCTTTGTACCAGGCTCCAATGGAATGGTATGAAGGAACAAATCTTCCCTATAAGCCTTTAGTTCATCATAATCTACTAAGAAAAGAATTTGTATACCTTTTTAGTAATGCTATCAGCATTTGCTTCTCTGCTAGTTTTAATCTTTTTTCCATATAAACCATCTTAGGAGTTTATTAAGTCCCCAAGTTGACACCTTCCATGTCCTCATCACTAATAGGCTTACTCCTTGTTTATAACAATCAACTCTATCAAAAATAATTTCTAAATCAACAAGACCTTTTGGAATAGTATTTGTTTTGAGCTAAATATCTCATTTCCAAAAATAGTCTCTTTACCTTCTTCATGTTTCTCTACCATGGGTTGCCAATCAATCAATCGATTCTCAAAGTGATCAAATATAATTCAAGAAATCATATATTTGATGATCATAATTGAATACTTTTCAATTATGAATGTTGTCTAGAATACTAAACTTGATAAATATTTCTACACCATACATGCATTAAAGAGGTGCAAAGGAAGCATCAAATATTGAACCTTATACATCAAGGGCATCAGTTATTATATTACTATATCTTTCAACCCACTCAATGTTGAAAGAATCGAACACCTCAATGGTATCACATGCAACATTGCTATAGATCCTCAATCTATTCTTGTTAGTCGCATATGTGCCCCTAACTTGAGACACCTCAAGTTCTAAATCACCATGTATTCTAAGGAACTTGACCCCATACTTGGAAGCCACATTCAAACCAAGTAGCAAAACCTCATACTCAACCACATTATTGGCGCATCAAAATTCAACCTAAAAGTAAACTTATAATTCTTGCCCTTTGGGGATATCAATACAATTATTGTTACCGTCTCTTAAATATGCACCATCAAAATTCATGTTTCAAATACCATCAATCCCTAGATATTGGTGTGGGGAAAATGTGTCAGGGTCTTCTCATTTCTCATATTTATCATCACAATGCCCCACAAAACAATCAAGCTCCACATCCAAGTAGAAAACTTCTATCTTTTTCTTCATTTGGGTTCTATACAATTTGCAACAGCTATTTTTCTTGTTTTAATTTGACTTCTTTTCCATGAACGATTATGGTAGCATAGGACAAGTCCATTTGAATGCTACCACTAATTGAGGCTACCCATTTTTTGGACAACAGCACACCCCACTTAGCTAGACAATTAATTATGATAATGTCCATTGAATTTTTTTTACCAAGATATGCAACAAGTTACATTTCAACGTCATTTACTATTCCAATTACATTTAGTTCAGGAGAATCCATAGAAAAAAATTTATCATATGACTAAATGCAACCTACAAGCCCAACTGGTTCATGAATTCCGATGACATCATATTACTAGATGCCCCAAATTCTAACATGTAATTGTGTACAAGCCAACCATTAATCAACAAAGAAGTGTAAAATGAGTCAATTACTTATTTTCCACTTGTAGACATAGTGCCCAAATATATTGCAGGTGTGTCATGGAAGTTATTCTCACCAACACCACTTTGAGGTACATCGGTAGATTCATTAGGTTGATCAAAGATGGTATGGATAGTTAGATCCAAAATATAACAAAATAGATTAATTCCCAAAAGTAAAGATGTTGACAACAATCGTTTCTTGTTACTACAAAATCTCTTAACATGCATGTAACAAATTTAGTTTTCCACCTAGAGGATTTTTAGGAAATGTGGACTAGGTTGATGTGGTATTCCACATATTTTTATCATTCCCTTGTTTTAATAATGCACATTTGAGGAAGCAAATTGTTGTTATATACTAAGGTAGAAGACCACCCTCATTTTTTTATTGGATTTCTACCTATTTACTTGTGAAGGTAATGGTTAATAATTATCTATTATAATTAGTAATTAGATGAGAAAAAAATTCCTTTTATAAACAAGTCAAGAAATAATAAATTATGTGATGATATTTAGAAATATTAAAAATGATAACTTAAATAGTGTAATGGTGTGAATGGGCCCTTGGTATATTGGTGAAGTTGAATGATTCAGAATGAGCCCAACAGAAATCAAGTCTTGCTAAGTGCAAGACCTCGATATAATAAGGGATGAGGTCAGGATCATGCCCAAGCAACTTTTGTGGAATGGATACCACTCAATACTTAGCTCTCAAAGGTTTCAACCTATCTAGATTGATATAAAAACCCTCCATCAAAAAAAAATTGTAATAGTGAAATTTCCATATGGTCTTAACCAAGAATACTCATTGTCTTCAAAGATAAATATTTTCACTATACTACTCTAAGATAAAACCAATTTAATAGAAGAAATTTTTATTTTTATTTCAAATATAAAGAAAAAAATATTATCACAATGTCTTAGAATGTTTTAAACTTGGAAAAAATATGTTTTGCTAAGCTAAAACAATATTCCAAATGATAAAATGCTAATTTACAATAATTGAAACACAAAATTGGAAAACTAGGTTTAAAATTGTAAATGACAAATAAAAAGGAAACTGGAGTTGAAGTTTAGGACTCCTTGCTAAGGATGTATGTGTGGTACACAATTATCCATACAAATGTTGTAGCATAGGTTATTGGTCAAATGTATTTTCTTCCACAAAGTCCATTTGCAATTGCACACAAGAAACAAGGATGAGAAGGTAACAATGCAAGAGAAACTAGAAACAAAAGTAAACAATCAATTGATATATTTTTGGGAATAAAATAATAATAATAATAACTAAGAGGAAGAAAGGAAATCCAAACCCCCATGTGATTGAGAGCTTAAAGAAAAACTATAGCTAAGACAAGATAAAAGGTTGAGGATGCTTAGGTGCTTGCCACAAATAACCAAGCCCCTATTTTGGTCTTTTGACCTTCATGGGTGGACAAGATAGAAAATAGATAAAAGTGTGTGCTCTTAGCCTATTTGTGCCTAGGAACTAAAAGAAATGGAATCAAGCTATGGATATCACTCCCAAGTCTATAAGGAGCAATAAACTAGTATGTGTATATGAGTAGAAAAAAATATGTGAAAACTCAATAGTGCCAAGAACACTACAATAGCTTTTACAACAATGAAAGAAATTAAAAAAAAGGTAGGATCATTATCACCTCAAGAGATGAAAACTACAAAAACCCAGGAGTAAGATCACCTCAAAAAATGTAGATAAGACAAGGAAGACCCAACTAGATGTAGAGTGCTTCAAAACCTTCAAACGATGTTGATAAGTGTTGTGTTGGTTCACATGGAAATTATCAATGCCAAAAAAGAGATATTGTTGAATGTGAGTGCAAGATTGTAAGAATGCTCTCAAATCAATGATTGGTTGAGAGATTGCTTGATAAAAATAAATAAAAATAGACTTGGGAGGGAGAATAAAATTTCCAAGGTCTCAAGAAGCCATTCAAATTTGGTTTAGAACCATTATCAATCACTTGGACACATGGTAAGGTGGAAAAACACTTAAAAATATTTTTGTACAATAGTCTATCATGAGATGCACATCACATGGATGCCTACATGTTGTGTTGAAGTTTGTACAACTACAATTATTGAAGGTGTAGACACTAAGAAACAATGTTAATGTAGTAGAAGAATAGTTTTTCACAAAAGAGACCATGAGAGGACATGACCTTGGCACCATGGGTGGAAAATACTTTAAAGAGAGGGTTAAATGAGATTAAAAACATACTAGGTGATATAGAAACCAAAGAAAGTCTAAAACATAATGTGAAATTGCAAGGGTGTGCAATTTTTTACATTACAACAATGATATTATCTTTTAGGCTATGTAGTATTGTTGAGTTTTGAACATTTTCTCCAGTTGCTTTTGAACATCACTAGGTGAGGAATATGAGAATGTGATAAATTGATGATGCACCTTAATCATTTACTCCTATTAAAAACTCTACACTTGTTGCTTAATTGTAGTGGTTTCCTCTTTTTTTTCATCAATCATCTCCTTCACATAAATTCTCATAAATTTTAATACAAAAATAGACCCCATGTATTATTTTTCCCTTCTAAAATTCATAAAAAATTATTCTCTTCAAAGGATCCCCGACCATTACCGTGCTTACTTTTTTTTGCCTACGTCTCTTAGTACCTTTGTTGGAACATATAGCTTTGTAGCACTAAAACAACAATAATTGCATCAAAATTCACATTTGTGTCACTTGTATTATTTCTTGTTGTTTACCAACATTTTCCAAGGATGTAAAACTTGTCATTCAAGGGGATTGACTAAAGAGAACATGAAACCTCACAAATCAATAGTTTCTCCAAGGTATTCCTAAATATTGTTAATCCTTACATATCAAAAAATAACAAGAATCAAAGTGAACTAGATCCTAATTTAGTTTACATTCAGCCCATTAGGACCATGAATCAAAGATTGAATCCACATAGTGCAAGATTGACATAAGATCAACCCTCAAATAATCCTATATTTGTGTAAACGTCAAGACAATTCATGCTTGAAAGTTATTAATTTTCTATGTGGTGATGAATAGATCATGCAAATCATTAGCATCCACAATTCATCTTCCTTCGCTTAATTTCTTAAAATATATTTTTATAATTCTTTACCTAACACTAATATTTAGGTTAACTATGTATTTATTGATAGTATTTAACTAATTGACCTTGATAGCTTTTTTATTATAGAATAATTTTCTTTTACATTTTGGTGAGCCCACCCAATATTATACAACCCCAAGGTCTTAATTTAGGGGTAATACCTTCTTTATTTTTAAGGCTTTTAGATCTATAAAAAAAAAATTGATAAAAATGATTTTTAGGCCAACTATTTATATTATGTAATAGTAAAGGTTACAATATTACTATGCAGTATTTTTATAGATAGATACAAAATGTCAACTGATACATTTTGAGAATTTGACAGACCCTTCCTTTTTGACGAAAAAAGTTTTGCTAAATATGGAATAATATAGAGATGTCAACTGTCAATTATAACAAAATCAGTTGACTTTTACAAAGACCAATACATTTTAACAATTTCCTTCATGCCTTATGTACTGAGAAATTGATTTCTTTCTCTTCTTTGCTCATAATCTGATTTTTTGGAGGAGATGTTGTAGAGTTTGCAATAATGTTCATGTCTGGGAGGATTGGCTGACACCTTTGAATGAGTGGTTGTGCATTTGATGGCCCTGGTGCTACATTTGATTCTTCAGTTTCAACCTCTCCTTGTTGTGGCAGAATTGGATGACTAAGTAAATCTGCTTGATGAAAATTATGTGTAAGAAGGAATGAAATTGCATGATATTTGGTTTTGAAGTTCCTTATCATGTCATTACCTAGTTCAATATGATACGTTTTCAGCTCCCTGTATAAGTAACTTGAGGAATTAAATTCAAGTGCCAACATGATACCTATATAGATGTTTCCGAAACTCACTTTGTAATGCAAGTAGTGTCTAGGGAATACACCTCCAATGTACGCTTCTCCAAGCCAAAATTCATACTTTTGAATACTTGTGAGTTCAGCATCTTCTTGCAAGAAAACCTCTTTAATGACTGCATTTTCTATCTTCTGCATATCATGATAGTTTGGGTTCAAATCCATGACATTTAAAACAAATATTGATACCAAATTGGAAGGAAAAATGATTCTCTATGCTGATGGTTGCAATATGTCGTCTCCAATTATATCCTTCACACATTTGAAAACAGGTATACAATCTATTTTAAAAACATAAGATAATTGTTCCTTGTCTAGCCCTTTGGAGAAGGGAAATTCCCTCTGTTGCACTTGAAAAGGTGCTATGTGATTTCTTGGGAGAAATTCCATTTAAGATACACCCAAATCACCAATAAAAAGAACTCAAAATTCAAATACAAAGAAAGCCCTTTGAGAACTATACAAGTGGTGAAAGCACTCATAGTTGACCCAAGATGCAGAAATGTCAACATAGTTTCCCAAACTACTATATGGCTTTCAACTGAAAACACAAGCTAGTATATGGTTTTCAACAAACAAAGAATAAAACATGAACTCACAGAGTATTCATTAAGCATAAACTAACACAGCCAGCAAAGATAGCTTTCAAGAAAACAACCTTGAAACTCTTGCAATAATTCTGATTTGAAATACCAAGAGACTTTTGGAAATGATTTTGGATAGCTTGAACACCAACTTTTAAGTGAAGACAAAAGGAAATTTGCACTTTACCCTATTACTTGCACCTCAAGATTTAACTGTTTCGATGTTGTTGAATTGCTTGAAGCCCATGACTGGAAGAGTGTGCCAACTTGTCACCCTAACACTAAAAAGATAACCTTGAAAGCTTCATTTTCCTGAGCGGCATTCTGTCGCATTTTGACGTTACAGAACTTGCAAGATGAATGTGGTTTCAAGTCAATTCCTCATATAGCTGTGGATTTTTTATAATATTCCAAATTGAGAAGTTTGCTTTGAAATCTACTTGTCCTTGACAACTATATTACACGCTTGAAATTACTTGAAGACAAGCAATTTAAATTATTTTCACTTTCTTGCATCAATTTCCTACAAAATGTTGACAATTGTTAGAAAAAATCATAATATACCTTTACGGCATATGTTATGTGAGATGAATGAAATTGTGATGATGTCATTTGATTTAGGTCATCTCACACTTGTAATTACATATGTTAACTGTGCCATTGTTTCAGTTTTGGAAAAGATTTGGCATTTGACAATAGCTTTGTCGCACAAGTAGACTTTTACTGCCCACATAAAATGAAGCAAGGATGATTTGACTTTCATCGATTAAGATGCTAAGGAATGGCATTCTTATTTGTGTATTATGCCCACTTGGCATACATCTCACATTTACTATGGCCTATTCATTAAGATTCAGGACACATTCGAGTTTTGAGCACATATTCCTGGAAAACAAAAACCATGTTAATAAAAAGGATTACAGCATATTCTAAAAATTGTAGATCTACCTATAGATGATGCCACCTATTTGGTTCATACTTGTTGATTTCAACATAACTGATAGACTGTAAGTACCCACACAGATTTGCTTGTGTGATCGGATTCCTATGTTTTTGAATTTACATGTGCAAAACAAAATATCCATGTGGGCAAGGAAGGATATGCTATTATACAGAATGTACTCCTCATACCTCTGCACCAAGACAGAGTTTATACTATCCACCATGACAATATTGCAAATACCTAAAACTTTTGAATCAACACTTTATGCTGATGCAATCTGCCACATTGCATTTTTAAAAAATACTAATGGTAAAAGAACTTTGCAACTTCTTAAATAACGAAAATTCTTTTAAATGTCTCCATTTCATTATTTAGAATCCAGCAATTTCCCTTTTAATGATTTCAATCAAATCCTGAGAAATATTTTGCATACTATTTCCATATATCTGCACACTCTAATTTTGCTCACACCCAATATTTGCAAATTTGTCTACAACTTGATTACCTTCCC
Source organism: Sequoia sempervirens (assembly GCA_007258455.2). Lineage (NCBI taxonomy): Eukaryota > Viridiplantae > Streptophyta > Pinopsida > Cupressales > Cupressaceae > Sequoia > Sequoia sempervirens. Next base: position 171,482,972 of record VDFB02358134.1, on the reverse strand, counting down.
TATAAGAATGTTTAATTTGCACATTTTTGAACTTAGGCAACAACTTCCATACTTGTTGCAATACATATCTAATTTTCTAACAAAAAACTTGTCTTCCTTTACAAGCATTCACAATGATTAATGAGTCACCTTCAATTTCCAGTTCTTTAATTTTCATATCATATGCTAGTTGCAACCCATGAAGCAATGCTTGTGCCTCCGCAATATTATTTGTTCCTCTGAGAATTTTTACTGACTTGGATGACATTATTAACCCTTTATGGTCTCTTATTACAATCCCCACCCCTGAAATACCTGGGTTTCCACGTGAAGCACCATCAAAATTCAACTTGAATAAACCTTTTGTAGGTGGAATCCAAGATATTTTGCTTTTGTCTACTTTCTGACTTAGATTTTGATGTAAGCTTCCTTTAAATGGTAGAACAATATTACTCACTTTTCCATTACCTTTGAATCCCAATCTGTGAATAAAGATCCAATGCTTTTGGCTTTCTGAACATATGAATTTGTAATCTTTGTTATTGAAGCTTCTAATTTCTCCAACACTTGCTCAACCTTCAATTTTTCCTTCCTAAAAATCCTTATGTTATGTTCCCACCAAATGGACCACAATACCACAGATGGAATCAATCTCCAAATGCATGCAAACAATGTTGATTTATACAATACTGGCCAACTTGAAAAAAGGTCCCACAAATTGTTTGGTAATGGAGCATACCAACTTAATTTATTTTTAAATAAGGACCAACAATGAGATGCAAAAGGACAATGAATAAACAAGTGATTCACCTCTTCCAGCTCATTATCACATAAGACACATGTAAACTAAGCTGCTATCCCAAGTTTAGAAAGTCTATCACTTGTCAGTATTCTCCTTTTAATCGCCAACCAGGAAAAACATCCTGCTTTTGGAAAAACTATTGAATCCCAACAAAGCGACAAAGATCTCTGAGGTTTGATACTTTCCCTTTAACACATTATTTCCTTATAACCTATTTTGACTGTGTAGAGACCAGATCTTGATGGAGCCCATATCAACTTATCTTCCCCGCCTGACACAAAAACAACTCTTTCACTTAAAATGTTCTTGAATCCCACTTTCTGAGCATCTAAACAAACAACATTTGAAACATCTTTCCATTTTACTTTCCTGGTGCATTCATCTATGCTCTCAAAATAGTCATTCATATTACTCCCCCAACCCTTGATAAGAAGATTTTGAATACTTTGCAGATTATGTATTGTGTTCAAAGGTACATGTCCTCCCCAAGAATCTGCCCAAAATTTTACTTGCAAACCATCGTGAACTTCCCAAGTAAGGTACGGGGTTATTACCTTTCTACATTCAACCAAGAAATTTCACATTGTAGAGCCTTGTGGTGGATTTTCTACTGTGAATATTCTCTTTGGATCTATGTTATCTAAGTACTTTGCTTGCATAAGTTTACAACATTTCGCATGTGGCTTAGCATACATATACCACACTAATTTTGCACCTAATGCCTAATTTCTTTATGATAATTTATGTATCCCAACACCACCTTTTAGTTTATCTTCACAAAGATTTTCCAATGAAATAAGCGAGATCTTTTTGTTGTCCATGTTACCCTTCCATAAAAAATCCCTAATTAATTTTTCAATGAACAAAATCACAGAATTTGGTGCTTTTAGTACTGCCATATAATAATTTGGAATGGCAGAAAGGACTGATTTTATCAATAATATATGCCCAGATAATGACAACCACCTACCCTTCCATGTTACAATCCTATTCTAGATACTTTGAATGACTTTATCCCAATACAAGACTTCATTTGCACCAGTAAAGAATGATATCCCAAGGTACTTACAAGGAAATTTTGTTGTTTGAAATCCAAGATGGTTAACAATTTTCTTTTGTAAACCCGATTTGATATTAAAAGTATATATCTTAGATTTTTCCGCATTTATTTGCTAACCTGATGCAAGTGAGCATTTATCTAAAAAAACCTTAATGTACTCAACCCCTTGAAGCTGAGATGAACCAAATAATAATGTTTTATCTGCAAACAAAGAATGTGTTACGGATACATCAGTGGAAGGTATTGAAATACCCTTCCACAAACCTTGCAAATGTGATTTTTTAACTATCCTGCTAAGAGCTTCAGCCAATATTATGAACAAAAAAGGTGATAAAGGATCACCTTGCCTCACACCTTGAGTTGAACTAAAAAAACCTAAGTTTGTACCATTAATTAGAACTAAAAAATTTGTACTATTCAAGCAAGATAAGACCCATTTGCATCATTTATTATTAAATCCAAATTTCTTTAATACTTGAATCAGAAAAACCCAATTATCCACTTTATCATAAGCTTTCATCATGTCAAGCTTAATGATAAATGAAGATATTTGGTGTAATTAAATTGAAATAAATACCTCATGTGCCACTAAATCACCCTCCATTTTCTCCCTACCAAGAACAAAACCACCTTGTTCTTTTGAAATTAACTTAGGAATGATGGTCAACAATCGAAGATAGATTGCTTTGGTAAATATCTTGTAAATTGTGTTACAAAGAGATATAGGTCAAAATTATAAGAAAGACTTTGGATCCTTTACCTTTGGAATTAATGCAATATGTGTTACATTAAATTTCTTAAGCATGGAACAAGATTTTTGAGACTCTTCCAAGGACTTAAGAAGATCTTTTCCTATGAAATCCCAACATTTTTGGAAAAATAATGTTGTAAAACCATCTGGTCCAGGAGCCTTATCAGGCTTGAGTGAGAAAACAACAACTTTCACTTCATCAAGAGTAAAAGGCTTGTTAAGTTGTACATTATCTTGCTTAGTGACAAGTGTAGGAATTGCTTGCAACATGTCATCTCTTTCAATCTAATCTGATCTGATTGTTGTATTAGTGCTGATAATAAATTAGAAAATAATTTAATCCCTTCATTTTGTATGTCCACTTCACTGTTTAACCACTTTCCCAATGCACTCTCTTGAATTTGAAACACTGCGTTCTTAGCTTTCTTAACTTGAGCTAACATATGAAAAAAATTGGTATTCTTATCACCTTCTCTAAGCCACAATTCACGAGATTTTTGACGCCAATACAACTCTTCATGCAAAACTAATTATTCCCATTCTGATTGAAGACTTTTCTGAAGTTCAAAAGATTGTAGATTCAACCCTTGACTTGTAATCTACTCATTTACATCTTCCAACTGCTTGGAAATTAGATCTTTTTGATGAAAAATATTTTTAAACACATGTATATTCCACAATTTTATTTTTCCTTTCAAAAATTGCATTTTCATGCAGAATCTATACATGATGGAACCTTTCTCATGCGGTGCTTCCATCCACCATGTTTTCAATAAAGGAATGAACTCACTATTTCTAAACCACATTGATTCAAACTTAAAAGAAGCTCTCCACTTTTGTGGAGAATTAGTGGCTGTAATACTTAAGCAAGTAGGAAAATGATCAGATGCCATCCATGGTAAAATTTTAGACATTTGCACATACTTATCTACTACCCAATTTGAAGATATTAGAAATATGTCTAACCTAACAACTATTTGCAAAAAGTCTTGCCTCTTGTTTTTCCATGTATACATTCCTTTCTCTGGTTGCACATCAACAAGTGCATTGTTATGTACAAAATTAGTAAAATCTTCCATTGTCTTATGGGTGGAAAAATCCCTCCTCTCTTTTCATGAGGAGACAAAATTGCATTAAAATCTCCTCCAAGTACATTTTTTTCTAATCCTGATTGTTCAAATATTAGCTCAAGCTCCTTCCAAAGCTTTTGCTTACCTACTATTGTTTTTGGTGTATATACATTAATCAGCAAAAAAGTTAAATCAAAATGAGTAACACGTAACAATTGCCAATGTGAATTATTAGAGATAGTTTCCATCTGTACAGTTTTTGTGTTCTATAAAGCTAACAATCCCCCAGATGCTTCCTGAGCAACAGCTTGACAAGACTTCCATAAATTCCACTTGGTAATTGTATTTTCATAACTTTCCTTAGATAACTTGGTCTCTTGTAATAGAAATATATCAGCCCCTAACTAATTTATTTGTTGTTTAATTTTGGCTCTTTTGTTAGGGTCATTTAAACCCCTAACTTTCCAAGAGACAACCTTCATATTGATCGAGGAGAGCAACCTGCTCTCCTCAATATTTTCTTTATGTTACCATCTAAGGTTAACTGAATCCCAGAAGCAATCTCCTCCTACATCTTTGTTGCATTTGACTTCCTTCCTCTCTTACCTATAGATTTAACTATAGAAGATAAAAGAGGTGTTTGACTAATAGATAATTGTTTTGAGAAATCAAAACCAGTATCATCCTCTTCATTGTTATCCTTAACTTTTGTGTCTTCACTCATCAATGCTTGTTCTTCAGTTTCTTTTGTATAATCATTACTTAATTCAATCTCCTCTTGCATCTTTGTTGCATTATATTTTCTTCCTCTTTTCCCAAGTGACTTAACAGCAAGAGATATAGCAAGTGTTTGTTGTTTTTAAAAATCAAAATCGGAACCACAATTCTTAGTGAGAACTTCAACAACAATTTCCTATGTATGTTGAGTATTGTAAGCAATAATATTTAAAGGGTGAGGTAAACTATTAGCACCTTTATCTGACAAACAATTCCCAACTTCCTATGTATGTTGAGTATCTTGAACCACTTCTAAAAATTCCTCAAATAAATTTGTAGCAACCAATTTTGAACTACTACCCATCCCACATTGAAGATTGTTGTTCTCACCCAAAACAGAAATCTCTTGCAAATCCAACCTAGCATCCTCTAGATCTCTGCTAGAAATTTCAAAACCATACTTTTCAAAGGACAAAGGGGAAACAGAACTAACATCTTCACTTAGACTCTTAGATTTTGGTACCATATTTTCTCCCCATAATAGCTTGAAAGTAATTATGTCTAACTGATAACATTTTGTATTGTAATTCTTGGAGTATATATATTCAAGGATAAATCCCCAATTGCAAAGAATCGGTAGTCAACCAATCACTAGGAAAATTTAATGTAAACTTGAGAACCCTGTCCTTTTTTTAAAACATGCCCTTGATATTAGAAGCTATAAAATCATTACTATGGAAAAAACCTTTAGAAGAAACATAATCATGTGTTAACAAATCTAGGCTAATGATATGAGATGTGGATGGTATGGATCCAAGATCAAAAGAAGCATCCATCACCCATTTACCTTTCCTTAACCTTTGAGCAAACAAATTCAAAGCCAACTCATTACATTGAGGCAATCTTACAGCAGAGGGTACCAAGGCCAACTCAGCATTTAAACTTACTAGTGAAGAAGGATTCACTTTCTGAATAGGCCCCTCCATACTTGTCTTCTCTATTGAATTCTTAGTGAGAATCAAATCCCCAGTGCCAAGTTTTTTTTCATTCAAATCTTCCTTCCTCACAGAAGTATTGTTCTCATCAGGAGGCGAGACTTGAAAATCAAAAAAAACTTGTGGCTTAGAACACTGCTGGATAGAGTGCCCCAATAAATGATAGCCAACACAAATATTTCGTGGATTCTCAATGAGGACTTGCCTCATCCAAGACCCAAACTTTGAATTTATCCTGATTGATGAAGGGAAATCCTTCAAAGTATTTAACAAGACACACACCCTAATCAGTTTATATGGACTTGTAAAGAAATCCATGTCATGACAAACAAAAAACCCCAGATGATTAGCAATGGTCTCTACTATACCCACTTCCCTATATTCTAACAGGAGTGTTGGTAATTGAATCAAAAAAGGAACAAATTTTATTACCGCAGAAGAGGGATCAAAATTTGGGGTCCAAGTCTAAGTGTATAGCCCAGAACCCTCAAAATACCAAGATTTGACCTTCAAAATCAAATATCTTTGCATCTTTGTGGAAAATAAAACAATGAAAAAACCATTTCCCTGATCTATGTAAAAGAGTTGATTAGCCCCATCCCATTTAGAATATATCAAATCTTTGAAAACTTCAATAGAGGGTAAGAAGTTCCAAGACTTATAGATTAGAGCGTGATCCCTAAGATCCTATATTTGTGGACTCAAATCATCTTGAGGAAGGAAAAGTATTACTAGGACTTGTGTTTATATTCATCAGTCTTTCATTGATATATCTTTCAACATAGGATTTGTTATTTATTATGCGATGCAAGAGCATCTCAAGGATCAAGTGTTGTAAGGTACCTTGGACTATTTTCTTCATAAGGTAAATTACTAGGCTAATTTTCTTCATAAGGTAAATTAACCTACAAAATAAGACCCCTAGAGTTAGCTCACTCAGTTTCAACTACTGCTTTAGGTAGCTCGAATCATGGGTTAAACTCTTGATTTGTGTATAGTGTGGATGAGGGTCTGTTGCATATTGGTTGAGAGGTTATAGTGGGGACTCTCTCTATTCTATGTTTTTGGACTAAACTCTCAATTCCTCTCAATGAAAAAAAGGGGAAGTAACCTACAAAATACAATCAAGATTTTAGGCTCACTTTTATAGTGTCCAAATAACTCAATGGTAGTGAGAGTGAATGAACTACAGTGGATGTATCTAACAATTTTTCAAGACAATGAGGACCCATTTGGAAAATGGGTGCCACTTTGAAATTATTTGGGTTATTTTAAGTCATGCCCAATGTCTAGTGAATTCATTCTATATTCCACATTATATAGATTTACAAGAATTCCTTAATCTGGAATCATCTAGGATCTTCTCTTTTTCAATTATGTTTATAGGTCTATCAATTATCACCATTGGTGTTGTCACACAATTAGATGTAGTCCATGCAATGAAATAGTCAAGAGTATATTTACATATATACAAACTTTTGATATATTCTACAAACTAAATAATAGTTTGCCTCTATAGGCTCCACCAATGTCATATGCTTGTTAAAAAATCATTAAAATGTTTTAAGATTTAGATAATAATATATATTTAATTATTAATACTATCAATTTTTTTTTAATTAAATATTTTAAAACTTCATCATGAGTAATGGTATGTTGTTGGTTCATCATTGTGTATTGACATAAATTCCTCTACTCCAATGCAAGAGACTTTTGTGAGAGCAAGCTAACAACAAACGCTTTTCTATAGTCTTCACATATACAATAGAGAAAAATTGCCTTGGATTAATGAGAGATAATTGTTTGGTAAATTAAAGTGTTAAATGGATATTTTATTTGTATTGCATTTATTATGTTAGTTTATTTTTTATTTAGTAAAAATAATTTAAAATAGAATAAGGTTAAAGTTTTATTGAAGAGCTTTAAATTCTAGTATAATTTTTATTTTCTTTATTAAATAATTAATATTTTAAATTCTTTGGAACAATTACATACAATTTTATATATCTTAAGTTGTTCTTTAGTTTGTGTTTTTTCATACCCTAGATGAAATGATGTATATCCTATCAACCATTTGCAAATGGTTTGATATTCCCATAGCACATATGCCAGAAATTCATCTCATTCATCTCAATATTTGCACTCAATGTCACAAATGTGAATCAAAATGTTCAAGGTTTTGTTGAAAGCTTCAACTATTCCATTTTCCTTGTAAGGCCCAACCAATTTGTGATCCTCATCACACTCTTTGTACCTATTTTACTATGCATGTCTTAGAATTACCTTGAACATAGTATCATTTGTAACTCTGAATTTTTACTTACTTTATGTATAATACTAAATTAATAGTGTGCCCTAAGGAAATTTACTTATGTTCAAAAACTCTTATGTGTTTTCTATTCATAAATTAAAAGTAGGTTATGTATAGAAATTGAGTTTGTATTACATGATGATCTTGATACCACATTATGTTATTTTTGGTAACTCGATCAATTATCATGCAAGTTTAGTATATACATATAGGGTTCTTGGAATGTTCTCTTGCAATTGCTTCATTTAGATAAAATTGGATACCTTATAACAGCAAATTAGAGATCCTATGAGTTTAAAACTTGACTCTTATGATTTTCATATCAACCTTGGTGAAATTTTGCATGTGAAATTGAAAAAAAACTCGTAGAGTTGTATGCCTTATAATTGAACCATTTGTTGCTACCTACAGATAGGATATCATAGCTAGCATTGTTAAAATGAATTTATTTTAAAATTATGAATGGATAATGGTGATCAATTGATATTATGTGAATTTGAGATTCATGAATAATGCATTAGTTTGTGTGTTGAATTTATTATGTTACAACTGACTAATTATTTGTGTTATGGGTAAGTGTACAAATCTTGGGAGTCAAACAAGTTATAAAATAAAGTGAGACATAATCTATTGCATTATAACGTACACATTATGGATCTATTGCAAGTATGAAGGTGTTGTCATTGATGTCAACAATCTTGTGTTGTCATTGGTGTTAGTTGTGTAGTGGTTGAGAGATATTGTTGCTTTGATTAGTTGCTTTATGTTGTCATCAGTTAAGTTACTAGTGTTGCTTTGATAAGCTTCTGGCTATGGTTTTGGTAGTGATAAAGATGTTGATGGAAGTGATAAAGATGTTGAGGATATTGAGAAAATTGATAAAAAGAGGAAATAGGGTGTTGCAGAGGTGTTCTAGTTTTTCTCTACATTTCTTCTGGGTTGAATATTTGCTTATGTGGTTTGGATAAGTTGGTTAGTGGTTTTCAAAGTTTCTATATCTAGAATTTGGGCTTTTGGATCAATGTGCAAAAGAAGATATGTTCACCAGTGTGTGAACTGGATTTGTAGTGTTGCTTACAGAGGTGTCTGGGAGAAATTTTTTTACTCTGTGTTTCTCCGTACTTTTGCTTCAGGTCTTGCAATTTTGAAGGTATGTTGATGGTGTTGATCTCTTTCTTGTGTCTAGAGGATTCGTGGTTTGGTGCTCTGGAAGATGAATTTTAGAGTTACAATGTTTGGAAATGTAGTTTGAGTGGACTAGGCTTGTACATTCTAAAGGTGTGAGTTGGTGCGAAGAATTTGTTGGATCTTAGGTGGTTTGTGGATTATTCTAGATTGTCTAGAAGCATGGTGTGTGGTTCTCAATTTATCCTTAGATTTGAGGAAGTGTGTACTTCAAAGTTTAATGATGTTTGCATGGGTAACGTCAGACCTAGTGTCTACACTACATTCGAAGATGTTTAAGTATTAATGAAGGTGTAGCATGGCGTGTGAGTGTTGATTTGGGTCCCAATTAAGTTTTGTTTTGGTCCACTTTCATTCCCATCCATCGCAGGAATGCCTAGTGTCGACCTATTTTTGAATTTGTAAAGTGTAAGGTATGTGTAGCCAACTTGAAGATTCTTTTCAAGTTATGGATGGTATAAATGCAAGGTGCGTTGATGCGATATGGTGTGTGGAATAAAGTTGAGTGTTGTGATGTGAAATTAAGTGCAAAGTTGTGAAATGCAATGCGAGCTATAATGTAATGAGTTGAAGGTATCTTGATCTCTTGAAGGTTATGAGTGTTGTTGGAGCTATTGTGGTGGATTATTTGTTGCATTGAGATTGTGTTATCAGTGTAAAATTATATCTTCTTTCTTCTTTCTATTCTGGTAGTGAGTCTGGGCTATGA